>CAMYPC010000001.1:648070-893689 GCA_947284805.1 Coleophora flavipennella | reverse complement strand
ATACACCATACACATTATGAGACTAAAAAACACTTTTTCCTTGACCAACAAATCGCTACCGCTTATTAAAAAAAAGGTCACCTACATCTATGACGCCGAAAATCGCTGCCGCTTATTAAAAAAAGGTCCTCCACTTCTCTGACGGCGAAAATCGCTACAGCTTATTGCAAAAAAAAGGTGAAGTCAATTTGATCACCAAGATTCATGATATGGGGTCCAGGGATTTATAACCCCCCAAATTTTATGGAAAAAGTGTTAGAAGATGTATAAAATAATAGCAGTTTTCAGTGTTAATTCATACGTCCACGTCGCAGTTACCATTTACAATGTTTGTGAATATAGTGAATAAAAGTGCTTGCGTAGCTCGTCCTTTACGTTTGGTACCCAATCTACACCCAATCTGAGTGACGGGGGGGTGAGGTCGAATTTAGAGAGGGGCAGGGAGTGTCCATACTGTACGTTAGTACTAATATATATACTGTGGCAGTGCTGCAGCTGGCACGCACGCGCACGCACACGTCACGCAGGCACTATGTGCACGGACGTGCAAGTCACATTATAGAAGCCATATTGAGTGCTCGAAAAAATCCAATATTGCGAGAAACATTCGAGAAAAGTTTGTCACATACTTTAATAATTAATTGTTTTAATTTTTGTACTCAGTAAATAAAAACATGTACATATTTTGTACTTACCTTCTATTTCTAACAAAGTACCGATTCTTTCCCATAGTAAAGTCTTATAAACTTTATTTTTATAATCTTTGTGTTTCACGTTTGTACAGGTACTCATATTTCCTCACAATTTCTATGAGTTTTTCTTTTGTTTCCCAACTCAAACCTGTCTCCATTGCGAAAAAAAACAACCGTATTTTGTAAATAAATTCAAATGGACTTGCGTGCACACGCGCAGCACCAGTTCTTGCGTACAAGCGCGTGCGCGGTGTGACATCCAACAGGGAATGCCATATAATACAACGTCACCGCAGCTCTCGCGTGTGCGAGGTTGCCGTTCCGCTCCCTGCGTGCGTGGGCTCGGTTTGTCAGCTAGCTGCAGCTCTGCGTGCGCGTTGCGTTAGCTGCCACGCACCGTCCACGTCACGCAGTCGGTGTGGCAGCTTTCATAGAATTTAGTACATTTTAAACCCATGCGTGCACGCGCAGCCACGCCACGCCACGCACGTTTGGTCTGCTAATCTTCGCAGATTGTTTAACTATTTTCATGATTCTTTAACAATAAAAAATGCAAAATTGTACTAAGTTGTTGCAATGGAAGTCGGATTTTTAACGATGTTTTCGATTATCTCGACCGTTGACGTTGGTCCCGGTTGCTATCACTAGATAGTGTCAGATAAAATACCTTATAGGCAGCTTGAAAACCTGCTGACAGTGGGGTTCGTCCCTAGCCCTACAACCTGCACCAACTTGGACTGGGCCCCTATGTGTGGAGTTTGGCCTAACCTCCCCGAGGTTGGAAAGAGCCCCGTACCCCCAGCAGTGGGTACATTATGGCTTGTTAATAAACTTAAACCACGGCGCTGGTAACCGAGTACATCATTTGGATAGAACGGATTTTCCTTAATGGATCGAATCAAAATTGAGGAGATCCGTAGGAGAGCCAAAGTTACCGACATAGCTCTCAGAATCGCTAAAACTAGTGCACGAGCTACGACCGCTTAGTATGGTCAACAACCTGAATTAAAGGACGCACTTGGAAAAATTAAGCATTCACGCAACGTACAGAACACACAGGTACATAACTTTTCTTGTGTGTGTCTAGTTAAACTATGTAATTATAGCCGCAGATTCTTACCAATGCCTATTGAGACTGAGACGCGCTCACTAAGAATGCAGCGTGACTCAGCCGGGCAAGTTTTCCGGCGAACTGTAAAAGGCAATTTACTTAGTCTGTACGGAGTTGGAGTCTACGTGAACGCTTGGTAACAGACGGTGTTTCGTTTCACCGGGTATTCAGAGGCAGCAGCAGTAAGAATTATACCATTGAAACACACAGAAATCCACGAACATTGTTTAATGAACGTCATCATATCAGCCGAAGGAAGTCCACTGCTGGACATAGGCCTCCCCCAAGGATCTCCACGACGACCGGTTCTGCGCTGCCCGCATCCAGCGGCTTCCCGCGACCTTCACCAGTGGGAGGCCTGCCTACACTACGATTTCCGGTGCGTGGTCGCCACTCGAGAACTTTACTGCCCCAACGGCCATATGTTTTACGAGCAATGTGCCCCGCCCACTGCCACTTAAGTTTAGCAATTCTGAGAGCTATGTCGGTTACTTTAGTTCTCTTACGGATCTCCTCGTTTCTGATTCGATCACGCAGAGAAACTCCGAGCATAGCACGCTCCATTGCCCTTTGGGTGACCTTGAGCCTTCTTATGAGGCCCATAGTAAGCGACCATGTCTCAGTTCCGTACGTCATCACTGGCAACACACATTGGTCGAAGACCTTGGTCTTAAGACACTGCGGTATCTGGGACGTAAAGATATTGCGAAGCTTCCCGAACGCTGCCCAGCCGAGTTGGATTCGACGATTGATCTCTTTCTCGAAGTTGGACCTACCTAACTGGACTGTTTGTCCCAGGTATACATATTCGGTAACAACTTCGAGTGTAGAGCCTCCAACCTTCAGAGGAGTAGGTATGACACGGACGTTTGACATAATTTTCGTCTTGTCCAAGTTCATTCTAAGACCCACTTGTTGGGAGGCTCTACTGAGGCCATCGAGCATTGTGCCTAAGTCGTCCATAGTCTCAGCCATGACCACGATATCGTCAGCGAATCGAAGGTGGGTGATGTACTCGCCGTTGATATTGATGCCTAGTCCACCCCAGTCCAAAAGCTTAAAAACATCTTCCAGGGCGGCGGTGAACAGTTTCGGAGATATAACGTCTCCCTGTCTCACCCCTCGCTGCAGCTGGATAGGTTTCGAGTTTTGATCCTGGAGGCGAATCGACATGGTGGCGTCATACAAACACTTCAGCACTTCGATATATCGATAGTCAATTTGGCACCTCTGGAGAGACTGTAACACAGCCCAAGTTTCGACCGAATCGAAGGCTTTCTCATAGTCCACGAACGCCAAGCATAGTGGCTGATTGTACTCTTCGGTCTTCTGTATAATCTGCCGCAACGTATGTATGTGGTCTATGGTACTAAATCCTTTTCGGAAACCGGCTTGTTCGGGAGGCTGGAAGTCGTCAAACCTGCGTGCGAGACGATTCGTAATGACCCTCGAAAACAGTTTGTAGACATGGCTCAGAAGTGAGATGGGTCTGTAGTTCTTCAGCAGGGTATTGTCGCCCTTTTTGAAGAAAAGCACGACCACACTTCTGTGCTATGCCTTAGGCGTTTGTCCCTCAAGTATAACGGAATTAAATAATTTCTGAAGAGCTTTAAGTACCGGTGTTCCACCTGCTTTCAGAAGTTCAGCCGTAATTCCATCATCACCCGGTGCCTTATTGTTTTTAAGCTGTTTAAGAGCCATTCTAATCTCGTACAGGCTGACGTCCGGGATATCTTCGGTATAGTGTCGGGTAAGTCTAGCTCTTGGGTCTTTAGCCAGATCGCTAACAGGTAGACGTGTGGTCGTGTACAATTGTCCGTAGAACTTCTCAACTTCTTCCAGCAACTCAGTCTTAGACGATATGATCCTGCCGTCCTCAGTCTTCAGCTTGGTCAGTTGGCTTTGACCAACAGACAGATCTCTCGCGAACACTTTTGAGCCTTTGTTGTTCTCAATCGCCTCTTTAATACAATTTGTATTATAGTGGCGCAAATCGCGAGTTAGAGACTTAGAGAACGTAAAATCACAAAATAATTAAATAGGAAAAAATGTGCTTTAACGCGCGGCATAAATGACAGCTTAAAAGTCATATTAACAGAATACTTTCAGAAATATGAAACACAAGTTTCCTCCCCTTCTCAAAAGAAAAAAATATCGTTTACAAGTATTACAACTTTACACAGACTGTTCATCAAAATTCAAAAGATATCTACTGATAAAAGTTGCAAAATTACAGCTTTATAAATTAAGTCTTGTGACAGGCTTCGGAATCCTCTTACTCCTACGCAATAAAGGTGTGGAAGGATTAAGTACAACTGGAATTGAAGGTACAGAAGCATTTATGACGTTATCAGTAACTAAAGGCACATTATCAGTTGGCGAAGTCTCACCCGTTTCCTCGACCGGTGGAATAATTGAAGAACTTGAAGGCAAAATGGGTATTGTAGGTGGATCTGGGCCTGAACTTTGTAACTTATTATTTTCTAAATTAATGTCAAAGTCATATTGAGTATTATCATTAGTTGAAGTAATCGAAGTATTGTCGCCAACACTGCGTAGTTGGTCGATGTGCCGACGCCACAGTATACCATTGTCTAATTTAATTAAGTAGTGTAAAGTTTCAAGAACTTTCTTAACCCTACCTAGTTTCCAATTTCCCTCTCCTGAGTAATTTTTAGCAACCACTCTCTCACCAGGCAGTAATTTCCGCACACGAACAACCTTTACTTGTTTTTGAGGCAGTACAGTGTTCTTATTTTGACAATTTAGATCTTTGGTTGGGCACAATGAAGAAAACCGCGATTTTTTTTCTGCAGGACTTTTGCCAGTAGCAGGATGAGGAGTGATACGATATTGGAATATTATTTTGTTTATTTTTTTTTGTAAATTAACTTTATTTGTTTGTAAGCACCGTCATTTATTTTCAAAGGTTTGGACGTATCTGTCCATTTGTAGCAGGGTTGTATGGTGCAGACCGCTTGTGAATAATGCCATTCTTTTTTAAATATTCATCATATTTAGGGTTCACGAACCGGGATCCGTTATCACTTTTAAGAATTTGTGGGTATCCAAATGTAGTGAATACTTTGTCTAAAACTTCAATAGTGGAATTAGTATCAATTTTGTTTAAAATGTGAGTTAATGTGAAAAAGATTGTTGCATGCGTGCGTGCAGCAGAGAGATGAGGCAATGCCTTAGAAGGCGAAAAAATTTGCACAAGTGGCTTGTGGTCAGTAAACAAGATGAATTTCCTACCATAAAGGTATTGAAAGAAACGCTTCACCCCAAATATAATAGCAAAAGCTTCCTTATCAATCTGTGCCCATTTGCGTTGTGAGACATTTAATGTCTGTGAAGCGTAATGAATTGGACGCTCTGTACCATCAGGCATAATGTGAGAGAGGACTGCACCCACACCAGTAGGAGAAGCATCAGTGGCCAGCACTAAAGGTAAATCAGGTGAGTAATGAGCCAATACAGTATCAGATAGCATTTGTTTTTTAATTGTTTGTAAAGCTTGTTCACAATTTGCAGATCAGTTCCACTCAGTTCCTTTTCGTAGTAGCTCATGTAAAGGCTCTAACGTATCACTAAGGTTTGGTATAAATCTGCCATAATAATTTACCAAACCGAGTAGCGCTTGTAGTTCTGAAATATTTTCAGGATTTAGAGCATCCACAACAGCCTTAACTTTGCTGTCAGCCTTATGTATGCCCTATCTACTAATCTTGTACCCGCAGTATTCAATCTGGTCCTTCATAAATTCAGATTTTTTACAATTTATTTTTATACCATATTCAGAGAGCCTAGCAAAAATCTGATTTAATCTTTCAAGATGTTCAGTATCATTTGCAGCTGTTATTCTAATATCATCAATGAAACAATGCACCCCAGGTATACCATTCAATATACTTTCAATTTTTCTTTGCCACTTGGCTGGGGCACAGTTAAGACCAAACATTAAACGTGTGCATTTGTAAAGCCCTTTATGTGTATTCATCATCATGTCAGCTCATATACGTCCCCACCGAGGGGCTCGAGCCTACCCTGAATTAGGGCGATCGGGCCTTAGTCGACCACGCGGGCCCAGTGCGGGTTGGTCGACTTCACACGCAACCTTCGAGTTTCTTCGCAGGTGTGTTGTGCAGGTTTCCTCACGATGTTTTCCTTCACCGTTACCGGTTGAGCCACCGACTTTATGTGTAAGCAAATGTTGATCTTCCTCTCTGACTTTCCAATTTAAGTAGGCATTACGCAGGTCAATTTTTGTATATTTATCCCCCCCCCCCAGCTAAACCATTAAATAATTCTTCCGAAGTTGGTAAGGGGTGCTCAATGCTCATCAACTAATAAGTTTTGATTTAGTGTGACTTAGTAATCCCCACAAATCCTAATTTTGCCACAGGGCTTAAGAACAGGTACAATGGGGGTTGCCCACTCACTATACTCTACTTTCACATGTAAAGCAACTGGGTCTCCTTTTATTTCACCAACCATCTTGTCATCAAACAAGGCACTGTACTTCTCAAACAATTTTTGTAAAGGAGGAGCATGCGGAACATTACCTGGAGACACATGGTTAACCTGTGTCATACAATCCCTGAAGCCTTTAAAAACATCAAATTTGTGTATCCATTCTCTCCCCAGGAGTGGATGTTGGTTACCAGAAATAACATATAATTTTTCTCTGTGTACATCTTCTCCAATTGTAGCTGTGACGTTGGCAACACCTTAAACATTAAGAAATTGATTCGAGTAAGTACACAATTTCACTTTAGTAGGCACTAGATTTTCTTTACAGATGTTGTTATACTCTTTTTCATATTTATTATTGACACTGCTGAGCCACTATCAAATTCCATAAGCACCTCAGAGTTACAAATCCTTGCCTTGATCCAAAATTTTTCAGATGAGGCCACATCACAGTTGTTGACATATACTATCTCTTCACTATCTTCTTTATAGCTGTTCTTGCTTCAACAGCATTGACCTGTTTCATCTTCATGCACATTTTTTTAATATGGCCCAACTTTTGACAGTAGTGACACTTCACATTTATCATTGCACATTTGTTTGCATAGTGTCCTCCACCGCAGCGATGACATTGGATCTTTTTTGTATTTTCTTGTGGTTCTGACTTCTGTACATTAAAGTTTTCTTCCTATTTCTAATTTGAACAGTCTGCACCTCTTTAGTTTGGACTCCTTCTGTAAATGCACTTTCCATACCGATTGCTATGTCAATCGCTTTCTCCAATGTAAGTTCCCTTATTTCCAACAGTCTATCTTTGATTCTCTGCGACTTCAATCCACACACAAGCTGATTTCTTAAAGCTGTAGACAAAAATGTGCCAAAATTGCAAGTAGTTGCCATCTTACGCAAGGTTGCTAAGTAGTCTTTCACCGATTCTCCTTCCAGCTGGTGTCTATGTGAAACTTGAAATATTCTGAAATCTCAAGTGGCGTAGGGTCTAGGTGCTTATGCAGTGTGGTTACATTTTGGTTGTACTCACAGGTTTCCGGTTTAGCGGGCGATATTAGGTCGCAAAGGGTTTCGTACAAGTCCGCTCCTAATAGTGCAGGAAGTATGAATTTTTAGTTTTTTCGGTAGTAACGCCGTAAATATCCAAGGCACCTTCAAATCTCTGTACCCATCTTTCGAATTTGTTTTTCGCATCGTAGAATTCAATGAAATTCGCCGGGACGAC
Organism: Coleophora flavipennella; assembly: GCA_947284805.1. Lineage (NCBI taxonomy): Eukaryota > Metazoa > Arthropoda > Insecta > Lepidoptera > Coleophoridae > Coleophora > Coleophora flavipennella. The sequence continues at coordinate 886,179 of CAMYPC010000001.1, read as the reverse complement.
GCCGCCGCCTTTCCTAGCGTTGTTTGCACCCGTTGCCATTTTCCAAACGTAGATTCGATCGTCGCCATTATTCAGAGGCAGCAGCAGTAAGAATTATACCATTGAAACACACAAAAATCCGCGAACATTGTTTAATGAACGTAAAATCACAAAATAATTACATAGGAAAAAATGTGCTCTAACGCGCGGCATAAATGACAGCTCAAAAGTCATATTGACATAATATTCAGAAATATCACAACACCGGGAATGAATGGTTTGTGTTGGAAAATGCGGATACAATGTCTGGTAGGTACATACACTGTGTCTAATATTATGAGAGGTCAAAAATTCTGAATGTGAAAATTCTCTCTGACATTTGTGACTGCCGACTTGAATAATGAAACGTTCATCATCATCATCGTATCAGCCGAAAGACGTCCACTGCTAGAAAGAGGCCACCCCAAGGATTTTTACGACGACCGGTCCTGCGCTGCCCGCATCCAGCGGCTTCCCACGATCTTCACCAGGTCGTCGGTCCACCGCGTGTGAGGCCTTCCTACGCTACGTTTTCCAGTGCGCGGTCGCCACTCGAGAACTTTACTACCCGATCGGCCATCTGTTCTACGAGCTATGTGCCCTTGCCCAATGCTACTTCAGTTTAGCGATTCCGCGAGCTCGGCTATGTAAAAACGACATAGCTCACAGAATGAAACTTTATTGGATTGGATATTTTACCGAACGCTACCATGTTAACCATCATCATATCGGCTGAAAGACGTCCACTGCTGGACAAAGGCCTCCCCAAATCTACAATTGAAAAGCCCTTGGCAGCATCTCACCTCAACAAGTGACGATGATGCCGAAGTTAGAAGTGGGCTTGATATCACCCTTGAAAGCCCAAAACACTTAGGCGAACCTTTCACACCATTCGAAATTCTAATCTAACTTATTTACCTGTGTTTATATCTTCATACTGGAACACATCAATGCTTTTAACATTGATTTCTGGCGGCAATACTTAGATATGATGATGGTAGCTAGCCAGTCGTGGTTAAGATATGTCCTAATACCAACCAAACCGAGTCTCACAAAGTTAGACCTCGCCGGGAATCGAAACCGCGACCTGCTGTGAAGCGGACTAACTTTAACGCTACCCAGGCGGTTTAATATAGACTTTTTCTTCTGTGTGCCATTGGTTTCGCTTGGTCCCATCGCCAGTCTCGCCCAGCAACTTGAAGATACGCTGACTGTATCAACTGACCATCGGATAACTGATTGTTCTGCTGACAATGCTACACTACTGATATTCACGTTGTCTATTAAAGCTGTTAAAGCTCTAGTCCTACTATCTTCTCGCCTAGCCAAATGCTCCGCCTAAATCCTGAGTTACCATTTTTTTCCCGACTGAAAAGGAAGGGTATTGCTTTTCGCGCGTATCTTGTATGTAATATTCTTTATTACCTCATATCTCCAGAATCGCTGAACGGATTTGCATAATTGAGGTATCGTTAGGTTCGTCTTAGTAGCCCAAGTGTTCTTAGATGGGTGACGTTAAAAAAAAACATGGCGGCTGTGCGACGCCATTGGACTTAGCGAAAAAAAAGTTTTTTTACGAATACCACAACATGGGTATCAAATTAAAGGGCTTAACACAGGGATTTCAAAAAAGTATATCATGATTAACGTAATGCTGATGTAAGTAATACAATGAGAAAGTTAAAAAATATGGACTTTGCTCTTTCACTTTCTGAAACCGGTGGGGTGCCAATGTGACACCACCGGGTAAGCGAAAAAGGGACCTAATATTTACATGCCCTTCAGCCAGACTAGAAACAATAACGCAAATGTACTTACATGTTGTTGCCCCTCGCCGGAATCGAACCGAACTCCTTCTAAACCATGCAAGCAACGGATTTTAATGCAGTTTTCATTGTTATTTAGAGTATTTATTGCAAAGTGCGAAGCCGGGGCCGGTCACAAATAAATAATAATAAGTACTTTAGACCAGGCAGTTGTTGATTTAAGCAGTCACCTATTTGCCAAAGGTCAGGCTTACGTTGCTTTGAGCAGAGTGAGATCTCTCTCCGGGCTTGCTATTAGTTTTCTTGACCCTAAAAAATACTTAATTAACCACATAACGCAAACTCTTTAAATAAATTAAGCGATTACGTAATTTGTCTAACTTTCTAGACATAAATAAAATAAAAATTAACTCGTAATTGTTGTGTGCCTAGAAAAAGTGATTGAATTCCTACTTACAAATATGTACCTACTCGTAGATAGTTCGATACCTGCTTAGTGTTACATCTTCTCCGTCCATAGGTATTGTTTTAAAAAGTTCCATACCAGGTAACGGGACCCTATTACCAAGCCTACGTTGTCCGTCTGTTTGTCCGACTTTAAGACGGTTTTATCTGAAATTTTCACAGAAGATTTGTTATTACGGAGGATTTACCAACGGATAATAAAATGAAGATTTATGCCTCGTTCGTCCCAATGTTTTGTCCCACATTCCAAAATAATCCTCGTTCGTCCCACACCATTATTAAATTCACGGTTCGTCCCGAATTCTCAAATCAACTTTATAGTACAGTGTACAAAATAAACCAATAAATATATAATGTTTTGATTTGTTTTTCAAGACACGTTGTATATGCCTTGAAACCTTGATTTTGGGGTGGATCAGCCAAAAAGTGAAAATCTTGAGTATCTATTATCTACATAATTATATACTATTGCTCTATTCAATAATAACTAAAACAACTGCTGTATTTTGAGTTTATACTAAAATTTTTGTTTTCCCTAACTTTATAGTAACAGTAAAAATATTTGCACTGAAATTATTTACCGGATAGACTTCTGTACCGATATTTTTCCTTTCTACAGTTATTTAACCCTTGCTTTTATTTCTGAACGGATATTTGGAGCGCGGGCCTTGAGCGCGAGGTGCAGGCCTGCGCGCTAGCGTATGGAGGAAGGAACATCTATATTTTAATAAAAAAGAATATCAACAAATACTGAAATTGTATGTTACCTACTCAAATTTTAGGTTAAATTCATCATCGCAGCTCATACATGTCTCTACCGACCGAGGAGCTCGAGCCCCGAGTTTGGGTATATTACGGCATATAAAAAAAATACCCATTATTATACCGGTATACATCAGTTATCAGCTTATCAGGCCTGTGGTGTGGCCCTAAAGTAACACCACCCCTTCTCTTTCCGTGGGTGTTGAACAAACCGGAGGATGGGTAGCGTCCCTTCCGCGTACAATGAGGTACCCACTACCTCACTGCGATCGCCAACCCTCCTGCCAAGCGTGACGATTACGGCAAACCCCCTCCAACTTTGAGGGAGTCCTATATCCAGCAGTGGACGTTTTTACGGCTGATACAACGACATCAGTTATACGTGTACTGAAATTCAATGATTCTCAAATTCAATGGTATGACTTCATAACGAAAACGTGTTCTTTTAATTAAAAAATTGAAAAAAATTGAGCGTGTGTATAAGGGAACAAACCGGAGGATGGGTAGCGTCCCTTCCGCGTACAATGAGGTACCCACCACCTCACTGCGATCGCCAACCCGCCTGCCAAGCGTGGCGATTACGGCAAACCCCCTCCAACTTTAAGGGAGGCCTATGTCCAGCAGTGGACGTTTTTACCGCTGATACAACGACATCAGTTATACATGTACTCAAATTCAATGATATGACTTCATAACGAAAATGTGTGTGTTTTTTAATTAACCAAAGTAATGAACATATTCAGTGTTATACCATTATTAAAGATTAAGTCTTTTTATTCTGACTTTACTAACACGGTAATTTAACCTTTATGAAAAAAATGGGACGAAGTAGGCATACGAGTTGGGACGAACCGGGAGTAAATAATTAACAAATATTTTTTGGGGCTAACGTAGGGTTGCCAGATGGTATCCAAATGGAGGACATGTCCTACTTTTCAATATTTTGTCCTCCCGTCCTCCCTTACATACTGTATGTCCTCCTTTTGTTGAGCGTTTATAATGCGTAATGTAATGTGTCGTGCGCCGTACGTGGTGTAAGTAAAGGAAAACACTAAGTGTAGATTCAGTTAAGTCTTTGATTAACACAAATTCAAAAACATTAACTTTACCCTTCTTATTGGGAAGTCATGGTCCTTCTTATTGGGTAAAAACATGTCATGGAAAGATTTTTTCATAAATATTTGTTTAAAACCCGAAAACTTCTTACGAAAATTCGGAGCTCAGCAAATAAAGCAAATCATAATTTTAAAAAAACTTTTTAATTTGTAAATGTCCTCTTTTTTTACAGAAAATCCTCCTTTTTAGATCCTTTAGTCCTCCTTTATCAAATTATGATCTGGTAACCCTAGGCTAACGGGGCACAGAAACTGGGACAAACTGGGATTTTTTTATGTGGGACAAAGATCAGTGGGACGAACGAGGCATAAATCATAATAAAAAAGTGATAAACAGTCGGGTAATAAAGGCTGTTCCAAGGAACGTGATTTTACCCGACTGCGCCAGAAAAAGGCTAATGTTTTGCGAGTGTATGTATGTCTATATATTTAGGTGTAGTTAGATTCGTATTGATCCCGTGAGTGACATAGGATATTATGTTTTATCTAACTAACTTAAAAAGAGGGGTAAAGTTTTATGCAGTCGGGTTTTTAATTAATTTGTGTAGTTATTTAAATGTAGAATTTGAGTGCGTTTGTCTCATCTCATCTGTCTGATGGAAAGTGCCGATGCAGTCGAAGATGGTATATGCAAACTCAAATAATGCATATTGTAATTTATCTTCTTAAGGGGGTTCGATGAAGCTCCTCAATGCTCAATTCTCGCTAGATGGCGCCTGCTCCACAAATTTTTAGTTTTAATTTTTTTTTGAAGTCGTGGTTCCACATTTTAACCTTAAAAACGTTAAGCGCACTCTTTACATAAATATTTAACTGTCAAAAAACAAATTGCACAATTAATTGCATTGTAGTATCCAAAAATCTCGATTATATGTTCCTTCACGCAGTTTTCAACTCGACACTCACACATCCATTGAATATTGCAATCGGCAATCATCGCATTTCCGAATACAAACGAATGCTAATTCCATGTCCATCAATTACAAGATTTATCGTATAACAGAATTTGAATTCAGAACTAAGTACTTTATTGTTGTTTTGTTTAGATTCCCGCACGAACTATATAGAGCTCTAAAATTATCATTATGTATAATATACTAACGAAATTAATAAAAATATTAAAAAAACAAAATAAATTCTTCAACCGACTTCCAATAAAGGGAAGGTTAAATGTTCGACAATAGGGTATTGTTTTTTTGGTTTCCTTTTTTTCGGAGTGCTGACCTTAATTAGTAATTACACTGGAATGTGTTTCAGTCCTAACTTCATTTAGGATATTGCTCATAGTTCTTCTTGAAATTCCAGTGGCATTAGCAACTCTCTTAAACCTTCTTAAAATAATTACTTTCATTAACATACTAATTTTTTTAAATCTGTTGGCTTCGGTTACATAATATTTATAAACATTGAAGATAATTTCGCGTGACTGGCATTGTAAAAGTTTCCCTTTTTTTATAGATATCATCTGAAAACTTTAAATTCGTTCAATTTTAAATTTGGGGTTTTAACAACTCTTTATATATATCGATTAACATACATATTTACTTTTTTGAACTGAAAATTTCTCTAGGCGCGTTGGGAAATTTTGAGATGGGAAAAAACCAACGTCACCGATACCTTGAAGTGAAAACTTTTTTGAGATTGAAAAACTATTGAACTTGCGACACCGTCACCGTCACCTTGAAGTGAAAATTTTTAAGATGGGAAAAACCATTGAACGCGCAACACCGTCACCATGAATTGAAGACTTTTTGAAATGAGAAAAACCATAGAACGCGCGACACCGTCACCGACACCGTTACCGACACCGTCACCGACACCTGGAAGTGAAAACTTTTTAAGATGGGAAAAAACCATTGAAACCGCGACACCGTCACCGACACCTAGGTGAAAACTTTTGACATGGGAAAAAAACCATTAAACTAGCGTCACCGTTACCGACACCGACACCGTCACCGACACCGTTACCGAGACTGTTACCGACACCGTCAACGGCACCGTTACCGACAGCTTGAAGTAAAAAAAAATAAGATGGGAAAAAACCATTGAAACCGCGACACCGTCACCGACACCTAGGTGAAAACTTTTGACATGGGAAAAAAACCATTAAAATAGCGTCACCGTTACCGACACCGACACCGTCACCGACACCGTTACCGACACCTATACCGACACCTTGAAGTAAAAACTTTTTTGAGATGGGAAAATGGCGTTTCAAATTATGTATATTAGTAATAATTCTTCAATGCATGAAAATGAAAAACAAACAAAAGACAGTTTGTTATATTCTCTTTGCAAACGATTGACTTGATGCAGTGACAGAACGTAAGAGCGGCAACATGCACGCGCGTCGGTCGGTTGCATGGAGCGGCAACGTCGCGCATCTTGTGTAATTACACGACATTTTGTCTCGCACACATTCGTAAATTTAATGAAAATTGAGCGTTGGTTTATTCCATAATTTTAAATGAAAGTATGTTTTTTTATTAATCTTGCGTAAACAAATACTTGAAAAAAGTTTGTAGCACACATAATTTACGCTTTATTCTGTATCCTGAACCAGATTATTGCAATTGTTTTTTGTATGATAATCGAACCACCTTAACAGTTTTTTTAATATCTGGTCAGTTTATTCAATTCGTGTTCCTTTTTGCGTGTTTTACTGTCTTGGAGTAGGTAGATGAGTAATCTCACAATATTACTACTTATTGTGCAATCGTTCAGCGACTGAACTCAACAGAATAAACATATGAACAGCTGGGTTTTAGGCATCACTGAGAAAGTTCCATATTGGGTTGCTGATGTGGTGAATCACCATCATACGAGACAATGTCGGGCAAAGTTATCGTTTAGATCTAGCAAAATGCTTGTTTTGCTAAAATAGTTTTAAGTCGTACACACAACATTCATTTTGGGAAAAATGTTTTGCGAGTAAACAATAAAAAGTGTGTTAATTTTTTATGTCTCTAATGCTATGGAGTAGCGTAGAGCGAAGCCCGGAGTGTTCCCTGCGAGGCCGGAGGCAAGAAAAAAGTGTCGGGGACGTCGAAACTAGACGTGTCACGTTCAACCAGCGGCGGCAGTGTGCCCCGACACAGCCCCACTTGATTTTTATTGTGTTGTGAATGGTTGTGATCTCCATGTACAGCCATTAATAAAATTTATTTTGTAGAAACATTGTAGAAACTACAAAAATAATAATGTTAAAAGAAAAGGAAAAATGAACACTGAGCAAACAAAATTGTACGTCAATTCTGCTGATGATACATTCTGGCATGAGAAATAGCTGGCTTGCTCGATCGAACGCACGACCGTACCAATTTCGCTTACGTGTCGCTTTGGTAGCACGAAGCTATCGGATTAAGGGGACCTCGGACGTTACGTTACGTCATCAAAATCAAGCAATTTGATAGTATAGTAGCCATTGGCGTTAGATAGAATACACATACAAACTATAGAATCCGGAAATTGACGTTATAAATTTCGTCTTAAATACAGTGAAATTGTGGCCTTTTCGATTTGGGTGATTAACTTTCTTTACGATTGGGGCCGAAAAAATTTATCTTTTCAATATTTTAAATTATAAAAAAACACTTTTATAGAAACCTGAAGGATAGGTAAATGCCGTTTTGAAAAGAAATATACGCTGTTTGTGAGTCTTTCCGATATTTTTACGAGTTTTACAAGATCAAAGGTCTTTAGATAATATTACGTATACCTATTTCATATCGTCCTTTGCGCAAATTCATGCCTATTGATATTTTTTCTCTCAAAATGTTTTTCAGTGTGTAAATCTCTCGATTCGATTCCGAATTATTCTCAAAAAGTTTGTTATATTGCTGGAAGCCTGTTCTAGGGAAATTCTCATTTAGTGAGATAGAGACCAAAGTTCGATAGGATTTCTAGGGGTCCTTTCAGGGTTCCGTAGCCAAAAAGGAACCCATAAGGGGTCGAAACTATAAAGTTTCGCCATGTCTGTCCGTCTGTCCGCGGCTTAGCTCAGAGACTATTAGTACTAGAAAGCTGTTATTTGGCACGGGTATACATATTAATCACGCCAAAAAAGTAGTAAAATAAAATCTTGAAAAGGGGGTGATTTATTTTTTGTTGACGTACCCCTATTTTGTGGGGTAATCATTCAATAGGTCTTTCAAAACTATTGAAGGTTTGAGGTGCTGAAACCATTTTTCGATTTAGGGTTCCGTTTGCGAAATATAAAGCTGAAAAAACCCTTTTACAAAATTAGAATATTGAAATTGTTTGCACTCGACTTTAACAATGCACCTTCATTGTTAAAGTCGAGTTCAAACAATTTCAATATTCTAATTTTGTAAAAGGTTTTTTTCATCTTTTTAGTGTTCCGTTGTCAATCTACGGACCCTTATTTTCCTAGAGTCCTTCGCTCTCCCTATGCCAAGTTCCAACATAATTGGTTCAGTAGGTAAAAAGCGTGAAAGGGTATCCCACTTTCGTAAGGATTTCAACTAATCTGAAACTGGATTAGACTAAGACCACTTAACAGACCCATAATCCTAGTTTTCTCCCCGTAAGGTTTAATTTCAGCAATTATTATAGCAGAATTCTGGAGACAAAGAGGTCATCGTTAGGTTACGTACAAGGTCGCCGGCTTTGTACCGCCCCTCCCAGGACCCTCTTCCTCTCACTCCCCGACCGTCCACCCCCCGATTCAATTCAATTCAATTCATTTATTTGTTCAAGAATTCGGTAAAGTTTGGTGTTAATAGTGTTGAAGTGCGCGAACTGAACCTTAAATTAAGGTGTACAAATATTACTTTATATTAAAAAATCTTATTCTCTATTTCATTATGATTATATTATAATTTTTTATATAATTTATTAATTTAAAAAGACATAAATATTTCAATCAGTAAAACATTTAATTTTATTTATTATACCTATTTCAAAATAAAATCACTTTATTAGTCCAAAAAATATACAAATAATGATTCATGAAATAAATTTTAGGTGTATTAATCAACAAATAATAATAAAAATTAAAATAATGTTTAAGAAAAAGCATAGTTATTATTAATGTACATCTCTCTTAAAAACTATAAAAGATTAAATAAAATATCACCCAATCACATTATTAATAGTAAAAAACTCATCAATGGAATAAAAACAGTGCTGTAGCAAATATTTTTTCAGGTCTCACTCTAAATAATTGTAAAGGATACTCTTTCATATCATCTGGCAGTGCATTATAAATTTTGATACACATGTGATGTACATTATTTTGACAGAGACATATATTTACTTTTGGGTTATATAATTTATGACCATGGAGCTGTGCATTTTCGTTTCTTTCTTCGTTTTAAATAAATGATAATTCTTTTTAACAAATAAACAGATTTCCAGTATATACAGACTTGGTAGTGGTAAAATATTACTCTTTCGAAACAGTGGTTCACACGAATCTAGAACGTACACTCCAAATATTTCCCTAACACATTTTTTCTGTGCAATAAAAGCCTTATCTGCATTTACTGAGTTACCCCACAATATCAGGCCATATCGAAGAACAAATCCAACATATCCGTGGTAAGCCTCTAATGCTGCATCAATAGAAACTACATTTTTAATTTTCCTTAGAGCAAAAACAAATTTATCAGTCCTTGAACAAACTGATTCAACGTGTTGTTTCCAGTTACAATTTTTGTCTATGACGATGCCAAGAAAATTTGTAAAATCCACTTCTCCTATCATGTCACCTTTATGAGATACAGAAATTGACATTGGAGATGAATTATATGTAATAAATTGAATTAATTTTGTTTTCGTAACGTTAACATTAAGGTTATTATTATCCAGCCATTGTATTACTTCTGACAGTGCTATATTAATATCATTATTAAAATTATTTTTGTTTACACATTGGACAGTTATTGTGGTATCATCGTCATATTGTATACATTTTTGATGGATATCAGTGGGTAGGTCATTAATATACAACAAGAACAAAAGTGGGCCCAAAATACTCCCTTGGGGCACACCATATTTGTTCTCCCTAAATTCTGATCTATATACTTGTTTATTATGTTTATTGATTCCGGTGATTTCAGTACATTGTTTTCTATTATCTAGGTAACTTTTATCCATTCATATGCTGGTCCACGTATTCCATATGCGTATATTTTTTTGAGAAGTAAGCTATGGCAAACAAAGTCGAAAGCTTTTGACATATCTAAGAACAAGGTAACCACTGGAACTCTATTATCTAAATTTTGCAAGATATACTTAATCAAAGAAAAACAGGCTAATGTTGTAGACCTATTTTTAAGAAAACCGTACTGTTCTTTATGGAATATTTTATTTTTATTCAAGAAGGATTCCATTTGCTCGTACATTACTTTTTCAAATATTTTAGACAAAATAGGTACCAATGTGACCGGTCTATAATTACTCAACAATTTTTCATCGTTTTTTTTTAAATTGGTAGTATTATTGAGTATTTTAGTTTGTCTGGGTATACACCTTGCTCTAAAGATAAATTTATTATATATGACAGTGGAATTGATATTTTATTTGAAATTTGCTTTATCATTTTTGTGTCAAGTTGATCGAAACCAACTGAACTAGTATTTTTTAGTAACAAAATCAGTTTGTGTATTCTATCTGGATTAACCGGCATTAAAAATATAGAGGTAATAATCGATTTGACGTTTGTTGTGTTCTCATTCATATTTGATTTTACATTTTCACTTACTACTTCAATAAAATAGTCATTAAATATTTTACAGATCTCCTGTGGGTTATCATATATTTTATCATCTACTGCTATTTTTTCTATATCTTTGATTGGTTTTTGATACGCTATTTATAACATTCCATGTAGCTTTTACTTTTCTTTCGGCCTTTTTTATATATTTAAGATTGTTATTTTTTGCGAGGATTTCACAATTATTTTAAATAATTGATTGTATTGAATGAATTTAATGTGGTTACTATTTTTATTATCTTTAATATTTTGATACTTATAATACAATACCTATTAGTTTTTGCACTCTTTTTAATACCTTTTGTAATCCACTTTGACCTTCCAGCCTTGTTTACATATTTAACTTTAATCAGCTGGAAACAAAGGTTATAAAATAACGTTAGTAAATCGTGGAAATCATTGAAAGACTCATTGGTATTCTGTTTTTCATAGACCTCGCTAAAGGATAGAGAATGAATAGCATTAAGAAATTTTATTTTATTAGAATCACACATGTCTCGCCTGCACTCGATCCAGAATTTTACGGAGTCTAATTTTCGAGTGGTAAATGATAACATTTGGCCAGTGTTGTGATCTGATAGTGCCAGTTCTATCACTTCCGGTGTAGCGTTTTTAATATTACTTACAATAAGGTCTAGGAAAGCCTTTTTTCTTGTAGGAACTTTGATATGATTTTTTAAATTATGATTTTGTAGTATGCTTTTGAGTTCTTGAGGGTGTGAGTATCACCCTCAAGTATTGTTAAAACATGTATGAACATTAGGGTGTCCCAAAAAAAAAAGTTGTTTTTTTATAACGCATACCCTCTTATTTTGTTCGAATAATGTCAAAACTACCGTATACAGGGTTATTGGTAATTAGACCGGATCCTCTTAAGAGGGTATAGGGGCGGTTATTTGGAATAATTTTGACCCCATATTGCATTATCCGAAACTCAACCGTTTTTGAGATATTTGCTTTTTAAGAGTTTCATGTCATTTGAAACACGGCAACCCGTGCCGACTTACATCGAAACATGTGGGTACTTGTTTACTAGGCGCGCGGCAGCGATCGTACCGATATTCATGTTATTACTTGTTTGTTTAATCAGTGAACGCATTATTTTCGTACAATCAAGATGTCGGTTGAGTTATGCAGTTCAAAAAAGGATATTTTTTTAATAGGGAACGTAAAACACCAAATTACTGGTTCAAAACTTCCCTCAAATGGACAAATACTCGCAGTTCTATTCTACAATATTCGTGAAGTGAATTTAAGTGTAAGTGAAAGTGCGAATCTGGCTATTCGCGAGTGCATTATTTATTGGGAAAAGGCACGAATTCCAACTAAATCTTTTCCTAACTGCGTTAAGAAACTAGTGAATTTGTACCAAGTTTGGAGAGATTTGCAAAAGAATGCTAATAAGACGCAAAATGTATTTCAGCAGCGTAGACAGGAGTTTGTTACAAATTTAGACAACTTATTTGATATTGCACATGCCGATGCGCTGCAATTAATTAAGATTGACGAAGATAGGATCTTCTTACAACGACAGAGAGAACCAGGTCGGCCTGGTCACTTAGCTGGAGTAGACAAAAAACTGGCTGAAAAGGAAGAAAAGGCGCACGTTAGAAGCATCGAAGAGCAAAAACGGCGTGCTAAACACTATTCAATTCTGGCGCCTTCAACTTCATCTTATATTCCTCAAGAAGATTCATCATCTGATTCTGAAAAAAACAGTTCACAAGAAATTTTTCATGCACCCGTTGAGAGCTCACGATCCGAGTCTAATATTTCTGTAAGGAAAAGTTTCATAACTCCAAAACTGGTTGCTGCATTAGATCGGTGTCAGATAAGTATGAGGAATTCTGTTTACATTATAGAAGCAACTATTGAAGCTCTTGGGCATAACATTGACGAATTTCCAATTAGTAAGTCGACCATTCAAAGAATTCGTACGGAAAAGCGAACGGAGCGCGCAGAAGCAATTAAAGCTGATTTCCAGAACAAAGTACCAGATACTGTAACTGTTCATTGGGACGGAAAGCTTTTACCCGCTTTAGATTCACGAAAATGTAAAGAAGAACGACTTCCAATACTTATTTCATATGATGATAAAGAACAACTTCTTGCTGTGCCTAAATTGGACAACTCTTCAGGTCGTGAACAAGCAGAAGCGGTTTGGAATGCTCTGTTGGACTGGAATCTTGAGGACAAAGTGCAGATGCTCTGTTGTGATACTACTGCTTCAAACACAGGTCGAATTAATGGCGCCTGTGTGCTCCTGGAACAGAAATTAAACAGAGAAATGCTCATATTTGCTTGTCGGCATCATGTTTATGAATTAGTATTGAAAGGCGTATTTGAAGCTAAAATCAACCAAGTTACGACGAGCCCTGATATCCCATTGTTCAAAAAATTCCGAGAAAACTGGAAAAACATAAATTCTGAGAGAATAGAGAGTCACAAAGAAAAGCTATCATGCCTGAGTGATGCAAAGATTAAGGAACTGTTAGAGTTTTACCGGAGAGAATTAACTAAAGATATTGTTAGAGATGACTATCACGAATTAATAGAGCTTTCAATAAAATTTCTTGACGGTGATACAGAAAATAAATTTAAAATCCGGCCTCCAGGCGCTATGCACCAAGCTAGGTGGATGGCAAGAGCTATTTACTCTCTCAAAATATCATTTCTAAGCTCGCAATGCAGAATAGCAAAAAAGGAAAAAGAAGCCCTCCTCGACGTCTGTCTATTCATCGTCACATCTTATGTCAAACCTTGGTTGCAATGTATTTTGGCAGTGAAAGCTCCTTACCAAGACCTCTGCTTTTTAAAAGCCATGAAGGCCTACGAAGCAGTTGACAAAAACATCTCAAAGGCAGCTTTACAGAAGTTCTGTCAGCACCTGTGGTATTTGACCGATGAGGTGACTATTTTGTATCTTTTTGATGATGATGTAGACCAAGAAACTAAAACTAAAATGGTTGCTAACTTATCCAACACAATTCCATCAGCTCATGGTAAGCGCTACATGCCATCAAAACAAGAACTCTGTGGCCCACTTTACGAGAAAAGCCTCGAAGACTTTATTTCTGTCAAGAGCAAATCTTTGTTTATTCGCCTAAAACTTGATGACAGCTTTCTTAACGAGTCTCCCTCTTTGTGGTCAAATAATTCTTCGTTTCAACAGGCTAAAATGAAAGTACAGACCTTAAGAGCAGTAAACGATACCGCCGAAAGAGCAGTCAAGTTAATGCAAGACTTTCATGGCTTGGTCACTGTCGAAGAGGAACAAAAGCAATTTCTACTACGTTGCGTACAAGAACACAGGCAAATGTATCCGGACTGTAAAAAGCAAACATTGAAAAGAAAATATGAAAAATAAAGCCCTTTTTATGTTTATTATGAGAATAATACAAGTTACTGATAAAAATTTGTTTTATTAACTGAATTAAAATTAAGTTCTTAAATTCTCCTATATTTCTCCATACTAACTTTCAGGTTCAAACTTTGGTGCTAAGTCGGCACGGGTTATCATCATCCGATTGCAATAATATTTCATATTTAAGCCTTAAGGGTCAAATCGAAAAAATATAGCGGGTATGCGTACCTAAATTCACAAAAAAAAATTCGCCCTTATAGCTTGGGACACCCTAATGAACATGGCAAAAGGTGTACAAATGTTTGAGACTCGCTGCTGCTCTATGTACGCTTATAAATACAGCTTGGATTCTCGTTACATTTCCCTCTTTGTTTCCGTGACTTCTCAGGGGAGCATTGTTTGCGTTTTTTGCTTGAATCTATTAATGTTTAAAGCGAGTGCGAGTCGTTTGCCCTGTTCGGTTTCTGCTTCGCGTGTTTACTATTTAGGTGTGTACTTGTGTGTGTGTGTGTGCGCCACCGACTGCGGTTTGGTCATGTGAAAACCTGTACGTAGAGACGATGAACATTTGCAGGTGTACTGTTGCAATTTTATAAAATAAAACTAACTGTTGCCAGCGGCTTCGCTCGCGGGACCATAGTTTCTATGACTGTCTTCGAGGGTGTGCAGTAGTGGAAGAAAGAAGCCAAGTTAATCCAGGTGGTCCTAATTTGTCTATCTACCAAATTTCAGCCAGTAGTTTTTGCGTGAAAGAGTAACAAACATCCATACATATAAACTTTCACATTTATAATATTAGTAGGATGTGAGAATTGCCGTATCATCGTATACATTAAAGTAATATTAGGCGTAGTGTAGTTAGCCAGTGGCTTTTCAACTGTTAAGGACTCATGGTCGCTTTTTGTAGGTATTTTCGATTTAAGGGTTTTTGCGCACTGGAAGCCCATTAAATGTGTAGTAGTGACTGTTGAGCAGTATAAAGCTTAACTTAATAATAGCGAGTATCACTTGAAAATATGAACGAGTTAACACGTGACCAGACGTTCAGTTTACAGCCTCTCAAACTACAGTTAACTTTGTTATTTCTTTTTCGGCATACTTTGAGATACAGTTACTTAAATAATAGTATAATAGGGAATTTTCTTATGACATATGTCACAACGTTCAAATAAATTTCAATAGATGGCGCTGATTTGCCTTGGTAATTTTTCTTTTAAGTAAAATCTTTTTTCGTAGGTACTTATAATAAACAAAAAACTGAACAGCAGCAATCATTTTGTTTGACGTTTCTACTTTTGTTTAATTGTATTGATTTAAAGCAAATGAGTGTATCACAGATCACTGCACTTACACGAAAGTAGCAAGCTGGTGTATTTAGGTACGTATTCCCTTGTGGAGTAAATAATAGTGTTCTGTAAATACGTGCCTTGAAGAACAAATGATAAGTAGGTATGTTACCTTTTTTTTAGTTTAAAATGACAAAAAACAATAACTGTTTTTGTATGTAAATCATATTGTTTTAGGAAAATGCGTGGGCCATGTATTGTGTATGGGTGTAACAAAGATGGAGTTCACCAGTTACCAAAAGATGAAACAATAAAGGCCCAGTGGATTACAGCTGCTAAACTAGACACCAAACTAAAGACTGGACGGAGCATAAAAACATATACTTACGTTTGCTCTGAACATTTTCAAGACAATGATTTCTATTACACACGGCCACTGTTTGGTAAGTACTTACCCCTTCACCCATAGCATAGAAAAAAGAGCTTCTAGTCTGTTTTCTAATCCGTTCTGCATGCTGCTTGTTAAGTTGGTTTTGTATTGCAACATATACCTTTTGGTTTTTACTAGTCATAAGTCATTTATTAGTTCCTTTTTTATGTAAAAATTCTTATTTATGCACTTGTATTTTTTAGCTGGTGATAAAGGAAACAAGATATTAAAAAAAGGATCTGTTCCATCAATCTTTCCTTGGACACTTCCTCAAACAAGGGAAGCTGATGTCGCTGAAGTAGAAGCAACAACAAATTTTAGTATTGATGATTCTGAAGATCATGATGTTAGGTTTGATCCTAGTCTTGTAGTAAATGACTATTCTAAAAACAGTTATCCAATAAGATTCGTTGAAGAAATACCATTTATTGAAGTAGAACCAAATGACATAACTGAAGATCCTTTGGAGTTAAGCGATGCTGAGAAACAATCTGATACATCAACTAGTGACTCCTTTTGTCTACAACTAGATCATATAGATTCTGATTCTGTAGCTATGGATATTGAAGTAAGTGGTTTGGAACCCATTATTGGATCTTGCGCATCCCCTGTTCGTGAAATTAAAAGTTATAATGATATATCTGTACAAACTATCAACGACTCACCGGCTTTTAGTGTACATACATATAAAAATGACAACAAGGCGATACATTTCTATACTGGCTTACAATCATACAAAAAAATGCTTTTTGTTTTCACAAGCCTGGGCAACGATGTTCACCATTTGAAATATTTTTATGGCTCTCCACCTTCTTCTTTAGACCCGTTAGAACAGTTCTTTTTAACATTAATAGTATTACGGAGACATAAAACGTTTGAAGAATTGTCAATGATGTATTTAATATCAATAAAAGATGTATCAAATTTAGTAATAACTTGGATTCGATTCATGTCATTAGTGTGGAGAAAAATAGATTTGTGGGTTGGAAAGGAAACTGTAAAATCATATATACCGTTTGATTTTAATGACAAGTTTCCCATGACCAGAGTCATCATAGATGCTACAGAATGTCCTATAAAGAAACCTGGTTTGCCAAGGGCCCAACAGATAACTTTCTCATCTTATAAAAATAAAAACACAGTGAAGTTTCTATTAGGTATAACACCGAGTGGTTTGATAACCTATGTATCTCCATGTTATGGTGGCTCTGCGAGTGACCGACAAATCATTGAGAGGAGTGAAATTTTAAACAGGTTTGATCCTAACGATGAAATAATGGTTGATAAAGGATTTAACGTACAAGACATTTTTATATCATATGGGGTAAAAGTTAATATGCCAGCATTTTTCAAAAAAGGGAACCAAATTGGCCCTGAGATGCTAAAGAAGAACCGGAAAGTTGCAAGTAAGAGAATTCATGTAGAAAGAGCTATTGGGTTATTAAAAACATATAGAATATTGATTGAGCCTATGAATAATACAGAAATAATATTGTCAAGCGACATTGTTTTTATATGTGCCATGTTAACAAATTTTAGAACTAATATAATAAGTAAAAATGCATAGGTTTTCATTAAAAAATCTTTAATATTTTTATATTGTACAGATGCTTTTATAATATAACCTATTTATAAAAGTGATTTATATTTAGGGTTCCTTACTCAAAGGTCACCCAAAGGGCAATGGAGCGTGCTATGCTCGGAGTTTCTCTGCGTAATCGAATCAGAAACGAGGAGATCAAAGAGGAAAAGCAAAGTCACCAACATAGCTCTCAAAATTGCTAAACTTAAGTGGCAGTGGGCGGGGCACAGAACAGATGGCCCCTGGGGTAGTAAAGTTCTCAAAGGCAATCGCGCACCGGAAAACGTAGCGCAGGTAGGCCTACCACTAGTTGGACCGGTGCCTGGTGAAGGTCGTGGGAAGCCACTAGAATTGGTTAGCTCAGAACCGGTCGTCGTGGAAATCCTTGGGGGAGCCCTATATCCAGCAGTAGACTTTCTTTGGCTGATATGATGATGACTCAAAGTGTTCCAATTGAACCTTATTACTAAGCTTACGCTGTCCACATGTTCAACTTAAAAGGCTGTACCTATTGAACCGTAACAGGTAGCAGGCTGAAATTTTCAGTGTTTTTTTATGTAGGGTAAACTAACAAATAATAAATATTAGAAAAATTAAAATTATAATATAAGAAAAAATATTTTTACAGTTTTTTGTTTTTGCTCTATCGTGAAAACAGTAAATATACACGTGTTAAAATTGTCTTTTCTAATACTAATTCTTAAGTAAATCAAATATTAAATAAAAAAGAAAAAGTAAAAATTAGAATACAAGAAAAATTTTACAGTTTTTTGTTCTTGCTCAATCGTGAAAACGGTAAATATTGATTCTAATACTAATCCTTAGGTAAAACAAATATTAAATACTGGCCAAGTCTGAGTCGTTCTCGCGCTAACGATTCCAAACTTAATAAAAAGTCTACTGCTCTCATTGATGTCTTGTTTAGAGAAATCATTGTTGAACTCACGCCGAGAAGTGTGTTGGTAAGGACAGAGCGCGCTAAGGAGTGCGCGAGTCCAACTCGCACTTGGCTGGTTTTTCAGTAATCCTACTAATATTATAAATGTGAAAGTTTGGATGGTTATATCGTTGTTATTATATCACGCTACAACAGTTGAAATTTGGTAACAAGGTAGAGAGATTAGGAACTGGATTAACATATCTATAGGCTACTTTTTTACCATGCTCAAAGCTAGTCTTGGATACATCATTCATCTTTCTTAACATAAATGTGTTAGTTACTAAATTTTAGGACTAATGTAAGTAATAGGTAAAAATTTATAGGTAAAGCCCATTCGCTTAGACAGTGCCATTCGCCCTTTGTAAATACCGACACAGCGCGTGCCGCCGCGTGTCAAAGAACGCCGCCTTGACCTCAAATAATGCTGACACATGTGTATAACTTGATTTGTGTCTGTAATTGTCTATTAAAGTAGATTTAATTCTTGCATTTTGTCTAAACTAATGACACTATCTGAGCGAATTGACTTAAGATACTAAAGTTAACATTTTATTTCATATTGTACAAATACTTGTCTAATAAAACCTGTTTATAAAAATTTTCATAAAAGTGGTTTAATTTATCAGTCATATTATAGATATATAGAAATCTTTTACAGTGTAGACAAAAAAATAAGCTGTATTTCTGTTTGTACACATCAGTTGTCCTTGTACTTGGTAAATAATCACTGTTTTTGTCCAATTTAAAAAGTCCACTTTCTTCACATAGATGTAAGTAGGGTATATTTTCTCCAGTAGCAGCTTTGTTTCTTGCTGTATATGGGCACTTTACTTCAATGACTGCATTGTCTCCTACAAGGCCATCAGGTGTGCACCCAAAATATTGCAAATCTGGGTGCACTATGATTCCACATTTCGTTACAGTGAATCCTGTTTCTAAACAAAATTTTTGGATGGCAAATTTTTCGTTTTTTAATCCATGTTGAATTGCTAGTGATGTGAATTCTTCATCTTTTAGCAATGCCTTGGCCAGCTTTTCTTTGTTGTTGTTTGGGAATTTACAAATTTTCCCAAAATCAGAACTCTGGAGTCTTAATTTTCTTTTCTGCTTCCAGAGTTTTCGGTCATTTTTTGTATTTTGCTGTAATTCCTCTTATTCGATTTCATTTAAAATTAATGACTCCAGGTATCTTTTTTCCTCCGTCTTATTGAAGTAATCATGGTCTTTGTAAAGAGCTTTTTTATTTGCTGGTTTTCTCAGCTGAGCCATGGGCATTGTAACATTTTCTTGAGCACAAAAATTTATTATCTGATTTATAAAATGTTCAGCATATTTATGAGAGCTTGAGCTTGATTCTTGAGAGCTCCCGGGTTGTGGGTCAAATTCAGCAATCTTCTTTGCATTCTTGATTTTTAAATTCAAATCTTCAGCTTTGACAGGATTACCTGAGTAGATTGCTGTTGGGTGATGGAATGTCTGAAGGGTTGATGTGGAGCTTGTACTTCTTTTAATGTTTTTGTTATCAGTAAAATCAATCAGACCATATACTAACACTAGTACATGCTTACATTGAGCATATGGGCCCATTCCAGCTGCACACTCACATTGGCCTTCCATTATCACATTGTCTTTTGCCTTTATGGTCACATTATATGTGACAGACTTTCTCATTTCTGAAAAGCACAAAGCAGTTATAAAATACTCGCTGCCAAAGTAAGCGCGCTACACGACTCATTTGCAAGTACTGCTCTTCATACATGTTTTTTGAGCTTTTTAAATTTTCACAGTCGGCTAGCTGACTATAATGCTGTAGATCTTGCTCACATATAAGTGGCAGAACACTATCTGAGGTGACATCACGAAACAGATCAGCATTGGGTGTTTTAATATGGTATGATTCCTCTGGATCGTTAACTAAGCCACCAAAGATGGTGTCATAATCCATTAATCTGCAACCAAAAAATATAAACAGGTTAAAAATAAAATTTCACTCATTTCAAATAAAGGTAAAATAAATTGTACAGCCACACTGAGCATACTTTCTTGTGAAGTCAGACACAAATTAACAATAAATACTCTAGGCTATATACAGTTATACTACCAAGTTTCATTAAAATCTATAGAGCCATTTTTGACATTAAAAAAACACTGAGATATAAAAAGAACATTGTCCTAACCCAAATTTCATCCAAATCCATTCAGTAGTTTGGGAACTAGAGCAATGGACGGATGTAGACACACACAACACACATTTTTTGTTTTTCTGCATCAAAATCTCAACTTTGATTTTGTTTGCCTTCACAATACCTTCGTCACTCCTTTCTCACTCGAAAGTAAATAATAATTAGGAATACCTGTAGGTAATGTATGATTGTTGAATACTATCTTTATTTTCTATTACACCTAGCAGATGATGACCTCACACTTCCAAGATGTGGCATAGCTGTTGTGGTGAATCAGACTGCTGTTAACAACCCATAAACGTCCCCACTATAGATCACTTTCTTTCTAAACTCGGGAAAGTCAGACCATACTCTACAAACAGGGACCAACAGGTTGGTGCAAACACCATTTTCAAACGTTTTTTAAGCCACCTGTAAGATATTAAACTAGTCTTAACGACTGCCATGTATTGAAATCAACTGGAACCAACAGCTTAACATGCCTTGCGCAGCACGTAAACTGTTGAGAAAAATGCTATGAACAGTCAACCCATCCAGATAGTGACCATGCTTCAGATCAGTTAACCTACGTGATTGACCCAACCAAGCTGTACAAACCAAGTTGTACTGAGCTACGAATGCTTCTCAATCAATTATGCTGAATCAAACTGTATTTTTAAGCGGGCCATACATGTTAGCTTGCAGATATAAATGCCATTTTTATAACAATTAAAAACGCCCTTGTTTTCCAATATTAAAATGGCTAAGTCTCCTAAAATATACTAAAACTAACCGAAGTTTAGCAAAATACACTAACCTTTGGACAAGAGCAGCTTTTTTCCCAGTAGTTTTGGCATTACGTTTCCGCAACTCCTCTTTAAGTTGCTTGAGTGTCAACGATCCATAGTCCTTCGCCATGACTTCCAAACAAGAAATCTATGTCTCACTATTAGGCACACAAACTCTGAACACACAGCTA
The DNA here is from genome assembly GCA_947284805.1 of Coleophora flavipennella. Classification (NCBI taxonomy): domain Eukaryota; kingdom Metazoa; phylum Arthropoda; class Insecta; order Lepidoptera; family Coleophoridae; genus Coleophora; species Coleophora flavipennella. The sequence goes on along the minus strand of CAMYPC010000001.1, from coordinate 864,571 downwards.
TGAGTCCTGTCTCTGAAACTGCAAAGTACCCATTGATGTGCACAAGACCACAACTGAAATACGGAGGAACCGAAGCTCGACTCGACGCACCAGGAGTTTAAAAATTACACAAAATTAGGAAGAAACAAGTGGAAAATAAAACCAACAAGTATTTCGCAGTCATGAACTGGAATAAACACCACGGTCAACGACACTGTCGACACTCGTCGATAACAGCAGTGACCACAGAGTGATCACTCTTTTTACCGAGGATTCTTTCTATCAAAAATACTGCTAAAATCTACCGAAACCTAAGCCGTATTTAAATACTATCTTTTGATTTTATTGACATACTAGCAAGCAGAACATCTACACCTACAGGTTAGCTTGAAAATTCATATATAATTCTATTGCCCGAAATTTACTACAAAGGTAGAAATGTGCTGAAATTGGTCATACTGATGACATTATTGTGTTCTCAATATCAATGTTGCCAATTTTCTAATTCCCAATGTTGATCAGCGCCATCTAGTTGATTTTTGTAAAAGTGGTGGAAAATTCCCCATTAGAATTATACTATAAGTACGAGTAAATATTAATTACACAGTACTTCAAGTTTTATAATATTTTTGTTTTATCCAATATCTTATAAGAAGACCATAAACAGAATGTGTGTACGTACACAAAATATTTTTTTTAATTCGTTGCTTATTTCAGTTATTCCTACTTACTTACCCCAAAATCAGTCTTAAATGAAGTCCTATATTTATTAAATATAAAACTTAATTTATCTACTCCTCACATAAAAATTATGAATGAATAATTACAAGGATACAAATTTAATTTGAAGTTTAAATTAAATACATAATTTTTAGTCCAATTTCTTTAGAAATCGTTGTAATTGGAATAATATCAAAAATCTAAGCAGATAAGATTAAAAAAAAAAAATGTTTATTTTCTCCATATAGGTAATGTTATTACACGACTATGGCTGGAGCCTCCTTTTAAGCTAAAACAAAGCCTGTGTCAGGAGGCACCGCTCTTCCTTATCTTTACATACTATAGAAACTATACCTAAGCTGATTATACAAAATCAATAAAAAACAAAAACAAAAAACAATAAAAACAAAACTTACAAAAAATAATAATAATAAGGTAATAAAAAAATAAAATTTAAAACTATTTAGAATAAAATTAGGTGCGTGTGTTGTGTCGTGTGTGTGTGTGTGTGTGTTTGTGTGTGTGTGTGTGTGTGTGTGTGTGTGTGTGTGTGTGTGTGTACCTACTATGAGTGGTCTAATAATTTTTCAGTTTCGTCATAACTCTTAGTTTGTAGCCATTTTGTTATAGTTTTCTTGCATTCATAATATAGTTTGCTATAAATATCAAGATCTTTATTAACTAGATTGTACAAATGAGACACACGTTTATTAAATTGTCTACTAGCGAATACAGTATTTGTTCTAGGTACTTTCGCGACGATATCTTTCCTTCTTTTACTCATAATGCTAGAATCGTATGGTAAAATGGAATGTTTATTTAGGACTGCAAGTGTAATATATAATTGTCTTACTGTCAGCAAACCAGAAAGGTGATATAGATCTTCCGTGGGGAATGTCATTTTCTTGAAATATATCACTTTGATAAGACTACGTTGTGCCCTTTCTACTTCTAAGAAACGAGTTTTGGCCGCTCCACCCCAAATAGGTATACAGTATGTCAAAACTGATTGTGCTAAAGACACATATATCTCCTTTAGCAGGTCCCTAACGGAGCCTCACGGACCAGCGGATGCTCTCGGCACCACATACCTGAGTGTTTTAAAAATCCATATTAATTTTCTGATTCTGTTTATAACATACTCGAGATGCGGATACCAGGACAGTCGCTGATCCACAAGGACACCTAAATATTTGGTATGTGCGACTTTAGTTATACTCGGGCAGCAACAATTCACCGGGGACATTGGAATGTCACAGTTGTGTATTTTTATATGAAAATCCTTACCGGGTTGTGTATCATTATAAATGCTGAAGCAGATATAGGTAGTTTTTGAGGTGTTCAAAGATAAAATGTTACTTCGAAGCCACTTATCAATATACTCTAGTCCACGCTCAGCGCTTGCCTTGATATCATCCCAGGACTCTCCTGAGAAGATTATCGCCGTGTCATCAGCGTAGGAAAAATTTTTTGCATTTTTAATCTGCATATTGCAAAGGTCGTTTATATAAATTAGAAAAAGCGTAGGACCAAGTACGCTTCCCTGAGGTACACCGTATGACACATTGGCCTCTTTACTAACGTGGTCTCCCAGTTTAACATGTTGTTTCCTATCAGATAAATAGTCACTGAATAGCGCGAGTGGTAAATCCCGTAAACCAATCTTTTGCAGTTTTTGGACCAGGATAGGGATAGAGACAGTGTCAAACGCTTTTTTTAAGTCCAGGAACACAGACATACATTTTTTTTTATTATCTAGTTCTTCGACCACAAGCGAACTAAGTGCTGCCACTGCATCTTCCGTAGATCTCCCTTGTCTAAAACCAAATTGAGATGGAGATAATAGATCATATTTATTCAGATAATTAAGTAACCTAGTATTAAGAAGTTTTTCAATAATTTTGGAGATCACGGGTAGCACCGAAATAGGCCTATAATTACTAATGTTGTCTCTATCCCCACCCTTGTAAACTGGAGTGATAATAGCTTTTTTGAGGGCGGTTGGGAAAACTCCTTTATGAAAGCAGAGATTTGCAAGACGTGTTATTACTGGGATAACCTCGGATTTTGCCATTTTAAGAAATACTGTTGGGATATTATCCCAACCAGGGGCGCTATCAGATTTCAGGTTCATTAATATACTGTTTACCTCATTATCATCTGTATTTAATAAAACAAAGGTGTTCAATTGAGTTTGAAGACTTACTAAACTGGTATCTAAGCTGTTAGATGTGGGTTGAACCTCTTGGGCAAGCTGTTTACCAATGTTTGCGAAGTAATTATTCGCAAAATCGGCTGAAGCGGTTGGATGCGACTTGATGTATAGTAATTCAGTATTTGTTCTATTATTTTTACTTGTATATGTTATATTTTTTATATTTTTCCACAGTATTTTATTATTTTTAACGTTTTCAGATAGTAATTCTCTCTCATATTTTCTTTTTAATTTTTTAATAAGCTTATTACAGTGGTTTCGATATCTGGTATATATTATTTTATTTATCTCATTGAAAGGTTCGTTTTGAGTTTTTTTTTGTAATCTATTTCGATTTCTTATACATCGTAAGATCCCCGGGGTGATCCAAGGTTTAATAACACGGTGTTTTCTAGGAATTGTGCTATTTATAGTGTTTAATTTTATTGCCTCACATAATTTGTTAATTAAGCCTTCTATAAGTATATCAGGATTATCACAGTACAGAAGTTCTGCAATATTTGACTGCTTTAGATGTTCGAGTGCCTTTTCAAAGTCAATTTTAGTTTTAGTTTTTTTGGTCATATTGAAGTTACTTTTTAAGATTTGTAAAGGAATAGCGCTTTTACACATAATTCTAAATTGTTTTAATTTCGCTTTATTTAGTTCAGTCAAACAACGTGGGCAAACATGCGTGAAAATCAACAAAATCGAGACTCGGCCCTTATATTGGAATAAGTCACACGCAAGCCTCAAATAGGTAAGTTTTTCTGCGATAAAACTACTGTATGAAATGAATTTTAACTCACGATAATACCCTTCTTATCATAATTCTTATCATAACCAATCCTTATCGCTCTGATCACGCTCGTCTCATGTTTGTATTGCGCATCGCTTTTGCGGAGCAATCGCCTATTCGTCGTACAGGTGAGTAGACTACCAGTACTTCGTTGGTAGGTATTACTGTTGTTAAGAGTAAAACGTGTCTCGAAATAGCGCGATTGTGCGCCGCGGTAACTTGTCGGCCGTTCGCCATTATTATTTTTTTGCAGCGAACGCTCGCCAGACGCTCTGTTTCTGTTGACGTCGATGTTTTTGTGTCTCCGCGCTCGGTTTGATACGGACGCTTTGTCATTTTTGGACGAGCACTCCGATTTCCGGGCAGAAGCCGCAGCGCTGAGCAAATTGCAAAACATAAAAAAACACACCAATTTGTCTTTGAATCCCCCGTGGTCTCCCTCGTTCCGGCAGCGGATCCAAATTGTCTATTTTATAGTCAGCTCGAATGCTGCCTATTACAAAACCGGATAGCAAAAAACAACGTGTCGTCGCTTTGAATCACGCGAAACCTCATGTTACATTGTAATGGTCTTTCAATTCATATTCTGCGCGAGAAGAAACATGCATGACAGCCCTAAGTTCAGCCAGGTCAATCTATACAACTATAGTTTCTTTGCTTCGGTGTGTAGTCTGTTATTATAACTACATACATTGAATCTTTTCAGAGTTGACGCTGCGCTTGTGTAATGTGCATGTGTGCGAAGATCGATTGTCTACAATCTTATTATTTGCACGTGCTACGTTGTTGAAGCGCTATGATATTTGACAAGTTTGTCACATACTTTAATAATTAATTGTTTTAATTTTTGTACTCAGTAAATAAAAACATGTACATATTTTGTACTTACCTTCTATTTCTAATAAAGTACCGATTCTTTCCCATAGTAAAGTCTTATAAACTTTATTTTTATAATCTTTGTGTTTCACGTTGTACAGACACTCATATTTCCTCACAATTTCTATGAGTTTTTCTTTTGTTTCCCAACTCAAACCTGTCTTCATTGCGAAAAAAAACAACCGTATTTTGTAAATAAATTCAAATGGACTTGCGTGCACACGCGCAGCACCAGTTCTTGCGTACAAGCGCGTGCGCGGTGTGACATCCAACAGGGAATGCCATATAATACAACGTCACCGCAGCTCTCGCGTGTGCGAGGTTGCCGTTCCGCTCCCTGCGTGCGTGGGCTCGGTTTGTCAGCTAGCTGCAGCTCTGCGTGCGCGTTGCGTTAGCTGCCACGCACCGTCCACGTCACGCAGTCGGTGTGGCAGCTTTCACGGGCGCCCTTTCTACGTGCAAGCACGCACCCATTTTGCATTATCATCAATTTATCTTGTCATAGCGCTTTTACCCGACTGCCCAAAAATGAGGGTAATGTTGTTCTGGTGTATGTATGTCTGTTTATTTCGCTGAGCCTGTGGCCTAAACGGCTTGATGAATTTTGGAATGCGAAGTCTCGTTAGATTCGTCTTGATCCCGAAAATGACATAGGAGACAGAGTGGTGATGTTTCTATGCAGTCGGCCTTTTATTTTTTTTATTAATTTGGTTAGGTTATTTACAATCAGTTCTTATATCGGCGTCGCGAAAAAGATGAGTTTGAATGTCACAGGCCACAGCTCATTTATGTGTGTATGAATGTAAGATTGTTTCCTGGTACGTTTATACTGCCTCATCTCTAAACTATTGAGTCAATATATTCGGTCTTGACCCGGATTCAGTCTAAGACTTCATTGCAATGATGGGATTTCGGGTAGTAGTTAATAAGACAATTCGTCTCGGTAGTGGTTGCTCGTATAACGCACGTAAATGCTCTGGTATACTATTTAGCTCTTAGCTTATATTATAGTATGTCACGTAGGGTGAGGCGGGTGATTTAAACACTACAACTGTATGACGTAACAAGAAATTCAACATATGAAAGAAAACGTTATTTTCCGTTATTAGATTTTAGCTCTGCGTTTAGACTATTCCGAACACGAAAAGAAATATTTAATATAGTTTCCACTGTTACAGTGAGTGAACGGAACGAAGTTTACACGTTTCGAGCGATAGTGTAGTGATTGGAAACCGTTCCTCGATTAGTGTGATTAGAAGTGGCAACGGCGAGGGTGCCGGTCTCCAAATTGGATTATGTACTTCAGCTTAAACGTACATTAAAATTGTGTATTCCCTTAACCCGTTACTTGCTCTACATTTTTGGAGCACAGGAAAAAAAAATGTTTTTGGTCTAGTGTTGACTTTTTGTCCCATTAGCTATTTGTCGTGTTGCAGATATCCCAAGGTTTGCATTTAATACCCACTGTCGCATGCAGTGCATTGCAGTTTTACTCTAGCGGAAGTACCTTTTAGCCGACTTCCAAAAATGCGGAGGATGACAATTCGGTTTGATACGCGATATCTTTAAACGGATTTTCATGATTCATTTTTATTCGATAAGGTATGCTCTGAAGTTGGTCCCATATAAATTTTATCGAAATATAGTATAATATAAATTTTATCGAAATATAATATAATATAAATTTTATTGAATAGTGTTTTTTAACAAAATTAACAAAAACCAAAAATAATATTGCAAAATTGTACTTAGTTGTTGTGATGAAAGTCGGTTTTTTAACGTGTTTAGCGTTTCCAATTATCATCGCTTAGGTTTAGTGATGGCTGGCAATTTTCCTGTACAGTTTTAGGTTTATCGCATCACTGTTCTGTTCACAATTGGAAACGGACGTTATTTTGATTCAGAGTCCGACATACGAGCGTATCACCTTTGAACCACCTTCACCTATACCAAGATAAGACAAAATGATAAAACTACAGACATTGCTTGTTCTTAATACCAATTATTGCGCAAATTATTGAATAACTTTATCTTGTTTCTATAATTTTAGGCCGGGCCACACCAAATGCGTCGCGTGGCGTGACGCGTTGCAGTGCAGCAGCTGGCACGCACGCGCACGCACACGTCACGCAGGCACTATGTGCACGGACGTGCAAGTCACATCATAGAAGCCATATTGAGTGCTCGAAAAAATCCAATATTGCGAGAAACATTCGAGAAAAGTTTGTCACATACTTTAATAATTAATTGTTTAAATTTTTGTGCTCAGTAAATAAAAACATGTACATATTTTGTACTTACCTTCTATTTCTAATAAAGTACCGATTCTTTCCCATAGTAAAGTCTTATAAACTTTATTTTTATAATCTTTGTGTTTCACGTTGTACAGGCACTCATATTTCCTCACAATTTCTATGAGTTTTTCTTTTGTTTCCCAACTCAAACCTGTCTCCATTGCGAAAAAAAACAACCGTATTTTGTAAATAAATTCAAACGGACTTGCGTGCACACGCGCAGCACCAGTTCTTGCGTACAAGCGCGTGCGCGGTGTGACATTCAACAGGGAATGCCATATAATACAACGTCACCGCAGCTCTCGCGTGTGCGAGGTTGCCGTTCCGCTCCCTGCGTGCGCGGGCTCGGTTTGTCAGCTAGCTGCAGCTCTGCGTGCGCGTTGCGTTAGCTGCCACGCACCGTCCACGTCACGCAGTCGGTGTGGCAGCTTTAATAGAATTTAGTACATTTCAAACCCATGCGTGCACGCGCAGCCACGCCACGCCACGCACGTTTGGTCTGCTCCGCCCTGCTGTACGTTGTTTGTGGATGTATTACCTTATTATTTGTTCTTTGCATTCAGTATATTATTGATAACAGATTAACTGTCGCTACAGTTTCGACTCGAAGACATTCATAAGTTGAATTTGTTTCGCTTCATGGTACAACGTATTGTTAAAGTATGAAGACTAGTATTGTCTTCTTTTTGGAAGATGTGAATAGGTTCTCATTATGGACTCTAGAAGCTCCTCACGATATACGGTATAATCTCATTGTTCTAATATGTTCCGCTGTACTTGCTTCGCTTTTCTAGCAATGAGACAGCATATAATACGTCAAAGTCTGTATAAGTGTCCGTATACAAGCAGTTTCGCACAGCTGTAATAAACGTACAACGTGCACCAATCGTAAATTCCGTTTTTGCTGGCGTGAAAGGCGTTTGCCGAGGCAGCGCATTCACCGTTGGGCGTGCTGAATTTGTCGGAAGATATATCGTTACGCGTATACTATACATACATACTATTGGCCCACGCTCCGTCTGTACTGAGCTTACTTGCAAGCAATTAGTCCAAGCGAGCGGTGAGCCAAAAAACCGGAAATTGTGTTAAATTCATGAAAATCGATACGAGCCATGTTTATCAACTTGACCCGTAGCTATCAATAAAACATTTTTTTTTCTTTATTCTGTTTTTTTTTGCCGAAGTCGTGCAGTCCTGCGTGTCTTAAAAATATTTTTCGTGAAGTGATTGTAAAATGGGTAAGATTAGATTCAATTATCATAGCTAAATATGTCATAAGACTCTTTCACCGGTAGCACAATGTAACTAGCCGACGTCACCACACGTGGCGTGCGAGCGCCGCCGCCGCCGACATTTTTCGAGTGTGAATGAAATAGGACTGTGTGCGCGCTATCGCTATACGATTATATGGAATTCAGCGATTATGCCACGCCATCGTCGCCACCTACCAACAGTACCAACACACAGAGCGAGTGCGCCCGCCGCGAAGTAATAATAATAATTAGCCGCCTCATTATCATAAAACAGATAAGTACAGAACTCAATCTACATACAATGTGCGCTCGAGCAACGCACACATAGACACCGGTCATGGACACGATATCTCGGAACAGTAAGAACACTCCGAGCGCGAGTGCCGTCCGCTTGTTGAGACACGTGTTTGCAATAATGGAGGAACAAAAAAAATGTATTATAACTGTTCCGTGGACGGTTGTTTTAATTCAACATTAAACTGTAAATTGACGTTTTTTTTAAGCTACCAGTTGTTTCAGAGAGGTAAGCAGATATTTGCTTGCATTTCGATGGTTCGTTTTATACAGAACGGTTCGGTAGGTAGGTAAGCACCCCGGCCCCGCACCGAAATAGCGAACATGAGTTTGTGGCCTTCTAATATTTTTACAATTTATATAAGGTGTTTATTGTTGTATAAGCTGTGTAAGCCTTGTGTTCAATAATCTAACGAGGAAGATGTAAATGTAAATTAATCGAATTTTTGTGTGTGTTCAAGAATCTTCATCCAATTATAATAATAACTGCGAAAAAATTATGTCGATGTCTTTGTTTACTACATAAGGTTGAAACTTGGTTGAATTGAATATTTTTGTATGAAAAAAACGTCTTTACTCAACTGCGATTTATTTGCGACTGACTCTGACCAACTTCACATGATTTTGAGCGAATAGCGTAAACATTCCGCCCACCAAAAACAATTTGTTTTTAAACAATTCAATCACAACGATATAATGGACTGTATAACTTAAAAAGATCATGCATATAACATTTCAAACTTAACACTCTCACATTAATAATCAAACACTTTCAGTTCAATAATTAATCACTTTCAGTTCAATAATCATTTAGGATGTCACTAACACCGCCCACCGTACTCAACAACTCTCTGACTCGTTTGGCAACAATATCAGCTTGGATAAGGGTCTTTTCATTTCGTGGTTTCCTTTGCATTGAACAGTGACTACTCTTACCAGGTTATCTGCTCCAGGATGGACAACTTTTACTCGACCCAATAGCCATTTAGTTGGTGGTAAATCATCTTCTTTGATGACTACAATATCTCCGACATTTGGCGATGGAATACTAACTTTCCACTTATATCTTTGTTGCATTGTATTTAAATACTCCGATTGCCATCGCCGCCAAAAATCTTGAGTCATCTTTTGTATCATTTGCCACCGGGTAAGCAAGTTAATATTCTTATTCTTGTGGTCTATGTCCGGAACACTGATTAGGGGTTCACCAACAAGGAAGTGTCCAGGAGTGAGTGGATTCAAACTTTCAGTGGTATCATCTAATTTACAAACTGGACGGGAATTAAGGCAAGATTCAGTTTGCGCCAAAAGTGTAGCCATCTCTTCATAGGTGAGTTTCGCAGCTCCATTTACTCTTGTCAAATGTCTTTTAGCTGATTGAACTCCAGCTTCCCACAATCCTCCATAGTTTGGCATTTTTGGTGGAATGAAATGCCATGTAGTGCCATCATTAGCTAAAAGTTCTGCTATTTCTCGTGCCATATTATCTTTGCCTTTCTCGAACAGATGTTTAAGTTCCTTAGCGGCTCCAATAAAATTAGTGCCGTTATCGCTCCACAAGTGTGAACACGACCCTCTTCTTGCAACAAATCGACGAAATGCTGCTATGAAACCTTGTGATGTAAGATCCGTTACCGCCTCTAAATGGATAGCTCTAGTGGCCATGCACACAAACAAGCAGATGTAGCCTTTAGTAGCGTGATGTCCTCTTCCTTTAGATGTGCGTATATAAACCGGTCCTGCATAATCAACTCCGCTGTTTAGAAAGGCTCTATGTTGATTTACTCTTACGGATGGCAGTTGACCCATTTTTTGAGTTTTTACCTTTGCCTTGTCAATAATGCATACTTTGCATGTTCTAATATACTTTCTTACAGCTGATTTTAATCCAATCACCCAATATTTGCTGCGTATGTACGCCATCATTACCTGGATTCCACCATGAAGGGTTTTTATGTGTGCTTCCTTAATCAACAGCTTGGTAAGGTGTGTATTTTGTGGTATTATGATTGGATGTTTGACGCTTTCCAGCACATCAGCATTATGCAATCTTCCTCCAACTTTCATTATACCGTTTTTATCTAAAAACGGTGAAAGTGCAGCGAGTGTACTTCTTTTCCTAACTCTTTCCTCTTTCTTGATCGCTTTTATATCCTTTTCATATACAGAATATTGATAATACTTGATACAGCTTTGTAAAATTGATTCCATTTCTTCGTGTGTTATGTAATTTTCCAAATTTCTTTTATCTATAGTATTACGTAATCTTCTACAATAAGCCAGGACTCTTTTCATTCTTGATAATGAAGAAAATCTTTCCCAAATTGATGTCTCCTCATTTTTATCTTTATCTTCGTTTGTACATGTTTGAAACGAACACTTCATCTCTAGCTCAGTTGGGGGAATATTGCATCTTGTTTGTTCTATTTCTTTGTCTTTTAACCATGTAGGTCCAGTCCACCACAATTCATGCTTCTCAATATCACATGCCTTCAATCCCCTTGTAGCAATGTCCGCAGGGTTTTAACTTGATTTTATGTGTTTCCATCTGTTATTGTCTAAAACTCTCAAAATGTCAGCTACTCTGTTTGCTACGAATGTATGCCATTTGTTTGGTTGAGATTGCAGCCATGATAATACAACCATTGAATCAGTGTATGCGTAGACATTATCCATTGGAACCTGCAGTAGCTCCACAACATCCCTGATCAGATCAGCCAGTAATGCCGAAGCACATAACTCTAGTCTTGGAATCGTCAACTGTTTTAAAGGAGCTACTCTTGTTCGAGATGCGATTATCGTGACATGTACTTCATCTTCTTCGTCAACGACCCTGAGGTAAGTGACTGCTGCATATGATGTTGAGGATGCATCGGAGAATCCATGCACTTGAATTTCTTTATTTGATGGTGACGTCTGTAACCAGCGTGGTACTTCGAGGTTTCTCAACTCAGTAAGTGATTCTCTATATTTTGTCCACTCTTCTACTAGCTGTGATGGCAATTCATCGTCCCAACCAAGAGCGCAGAGCCACAGCTTTTGGATCATTATTTTTGCATTAATGACAACAGGAGATAGCCAGCCAAATGGATCGAATAAACGAGCGACGTCTGATAGTATTGATCTCTTCGTTACAGGATGCTTCATTTCAGGTAAGGTTACCGTTATTTTAAACTTATCTTCTTTTCTATCCCATGTTAGTCCTAGAATCTTTATGACTTTGTCGAGTTTGATTTCTAATTCATTTTTTGTGTTCTTTTCTCCTTCTTGAATATGTTTTAATACTTCTTCTGAATTGCTTGACCATTTTTGCATAGTAAATCCTCCCTTTTTTAACACTTCTTTTATATCATGACATAGTTTATTTACTTTAGTAACATCATCATCGCCGGTCATCAAATCATCCATGTAAAATGATTTTTTTATAACAGTGGCAGCTTCAGGATAGTCATGGGCTTCATCATCAGCAAGTTAAGTGTTCTTACAGCAAGGAATGGAGCTGCTGCTGTTCCAAATGTTACAGTTTGTAGCTTGTAAGTTTCTAGGTTTTCATCTTGATTATTTCTCCATAGAATGCATTGCAGGTTTTTGTGTTCTTCAGCGACCCTTATCATTCTGTACATTTTGACTATGTCTCCAACGACGCATATTTTGTGTTTTCGCCACATTATAATTAAACTTCTTAGATCTGGTTGCAATACTGGCCCCACCATCATGGTATCATTGAGAGAATGTCCCTGAGTACCTTTACATGATGCGTCGAATACTGCCCGTACTTTTGTAGTGTCTTTATCTTCTCTGATTACAGCATGATGCGGTACATAAACCAGATTTTCATTATCTTTGTCTTCTGCTTTCTTCATGTGTCCCATTTCCCGGTACTCTTCAATGACCTTTGCATAATCTTCTTTGAATTTATCATTCTTCTCGAATTTCTTCTCTAATTGTTTAAATCTATTCATTGCTTTCTGTTTAGTTTCTCCTATTAAATTAAATGTTTCTCTTACAGTTTGTTTCAAAGGCAGATGTACAACGTATCTACCTTCTTTCTCTCTTGATGTAGTTTTTGAATAAATTTTTTCACACTCTTCTTCTTTTGTTAATATCTTCTTTTTTGTGTACAACTCTGTTTCTATTTCCCAAAATCTTTTCAACATGTCGTTATCTTCTCTTACGAATAAGCTTGTAATCATTATTTGTTGATTAGAGGTTGGGTTGTTGGTTTGTCCTGACAAAATCCACCCAAAACGTGTCTTTTGTACTACTATTCCGTTTTGTAGTCGAATTAAGCCATCTTCAATTATTCTGGCAAACACGTCAGCTCCAAGTAGAATATCTATTTTGCCCGGAGTGCAACAGGAAGGATCAGCCAATGTTAAATTTTGTAATTCTGACCAGTTCAATCTTAATTCCTTGGCAGGAAGATTAGACGAGATTGTTTTCATTACATATGCTTTCACTTCTATGGTCTGTTTTCATTACATATGCTTTCACTTCTATGGTCTCGTTGTTAGACAGAATCGGCAAATTAACTTTATGCTTAATTGATTGTTTCCCTTCACCTACGCCAGAAACTGTGCCACTTACTTCAGTTCTTTTTAATTTCAGCAGTTCTACTACTCTTGCGGTGACGAATGATGCTTCAGAACCTTGATCTATTAGAGCACGGAAAACGTGTGATTCTCCAAAACTTGATGTGACGTTTATCAGTGCCGTTGCTAACAGAACTTGTTGATCAGGTTGTTCTTCTCTTGAGTAGTGAGCTGTTACTTGCGTTTCAGAGTTGTCTTGATTTATTTGAGTCGCTGCTTTATCATTTTCACGTGATTGCTTCTTCTCTAAATGCAGTAAAGAATGATGTCTTCTTTTACAAATTCTACACGACGTTTTTTGTTTGCATCGGAATACATTATGATTCGATATTAGGCAGTTAAAACAGAGATTGTTCTTTAAGGCGAATTCATGACTATCTTCTACTGCTTGTTTTGCATATTCTTTGCAGTTGAAACTATGGTGATTTCCTTTACAGAATGCACAGGAAATTTGAATTTCATTTGTAGCAACTGGATGTGACTGTTTAGCTTCGTTTGATACATGGAACGTTTTTTGTACAGAAATCTTCTCTCTTTGTGTTGTAGAACTTGTGGACGGCGCAATCAGCTCTAGAGTGCGAAATTTAGCTTCTAAAAACTCCTTCAGCTTTTTCCATTTTGGTAACTCGTCACTCGTGCTACTGTAGGCATGTTCTTCCCATTCTTTGTGTGTTTGTGTATCTAGTTTCTGTACCACAAGAAAGACAATCATTGGGTCCCAAGAATCTGTGGAAATTCCTAAGTTTTGCAAGCTGTTGAGGCATTCCGTTGTAGTATCCAACAGTGACTTGATAGAGGGCGCTGATTGGTTAATGATTTTCTTTTGATTGAATAATCTTTTAAGTAAAGATGTTGATATTATTCGTTTGTTTCCATATCGGCCTTTCAGTAATTCCCATGCTTGTATATAGTTGCTCTGTGTTATTTGAATATGCCGTAATAATACCTCTGCTTCGCCAGTAACGCTTGTCTTCAAATAGTGTAGTTTTTGTACATTCGATAACGCTTTGTTGTTGTGTACGAGTGATATAAACAAATCTTCAAAAGTAGGAAATTCTTCGTACTTGCCTGAGAAATAGGGTAATTGAATCCTTGGCAACTTTACGCTCGTTAGTCCATCATCAGCTGTTGCACTTCCAGTGTTTTTACAACACTCACCTTCATTACTTTTGTTTGGCTGTGATTTGCTCAATATGTCCAAGATATCTCCTTTCAACCCTAAATATATTTCTTCATATACTTTGTAGTATATTTCATTAAGAAAATAGGGTATTGCACCGCGTTGTTCTCTCGAAGTACACTTTGTCAACTCTAAATGTGTTTTGTTAAACGACCTCCAGTATTCATTAATACTTTCCAATCGAGCTTTTACGTAACCTTCAGTTAATCTCGCTTTCGGACATTTCTTGAAGTTAACTTGCACATTTTGAAAGGTAGCTGCCAAATCTTCCAATATTGATATGAATCCTTGTTGTTCATGTGTCACAGTAGTCATATTGAAAGTCTTTTTCCACAAAAACAGTACTTATTCCGATATTTTACACTATTTATAACACGTAATTACAATAAAACTGCGTTATAACCGATCTTCCGATACACTCATAACTCGTTATCGCTGTGGAATGCAGTCCTCTATTATATTCCGCAGCGGCCGAGTTTCGCTATTCAATTTGCACTGATCGCACTAATCCGGCTCGTTTAGGCCATATGTTTACTACAGGTTGAAACTTGGTTGAATTTAATATTTTTGTATGAAAAAAAAACGTCTTTACTCAACTGCGATTTATTTGCGACTGACTCTGACCAACTTCACATGATTTTGAGCGAATAGCGTAAACAGTCTTTTAAAGTTATTTTTTACCCAACTAACGGCGAAGCCAAAAGGAAGGGTAATGGTTTTAACAGTCTATGGATGTGTGTATGTTTGTATTTACGTATGGATGAATACGGTCGAATTGAGAAACCTCCGTTTTTGAAGTCGTTTAAAAAACGCTCATCTTCCTCATGTCATTAGGAACTGATCGGCGGCGGCGGCGAGACGGCCGCCCGCGCACGCGCGAGGCGCGCGACAAAACGGCGTCGGGAGTCGGGGTGCACATAGGGGTATTCGCACCAAAAACTTGGCTATAAATATTTACTAACTTTTTGATCTTATATAGAAGTACATTAATTCATGTTGCCCGTTTTTTAGGGTTCCGTACCCAAAGGGTAAAAACGGGAGCCTATTACTATGACATTGCCACAGTATATATATTAGTACTAACGTACAGTATGGACACTCCCTGCCGCTCTCTAGATTCGACCTCACCCCCCCGTCACTCAGATTGGCTGTAGATTGGTTACCAAACGTAAAGGACGAGCTACGCAAGCACTTTTATTCACTATATTCACTGCGCGCCGCTGTGATTTCGTTCACAGGAATAAAAACCAACCAGTTACCGAACGTAAAGGCCCGACTGAACTCTTTTTTTTTCATACTTGTCATATGTTGTAAACAAACACCGCTCGAACAAAAAACACCACTTTCCGAATACGCCATACACATTATGAGACTATAAAACATTGTAAATGGTAACTGCGACGTGGACGTATGAATTAACACTGAAAACTGCTATTATTTTATACATCTTTTAACACATTTTCCATAGAAATTGCGAAATTGATAAAGGATTTTGTCACAGATTAAAAATCGACATGACAGTTTTGTTGCTTTGGTGTAGAGATGGGACGAAGTGAATAAATGATTTTGAACTGTTGTTGCGAGGTAAAAATTGGGTCATCTTTGGGCTCAACTGTACAATAGGGTACATCGATTTAGCAGTCCGCGATTTTTGGGTAAGAGATAGGCTTTAGCTGAACATCCATGCTAAATTTCAAGGTTAGGAAACCAGCGGTTTTTGAGTTATGAATTTTTGAAAATTGTATTTTTAGGTACTTTTTGGTCTTTGTTTTGTGAGTTTATGTAGGACCAAAGATGACTTATTACTGATTGTATAATTTGATTCCAAAGATTCATAATATGGGGTTAAAACCCCCAACAAACCTTCGGGATCCGAGGGGCATGTGGGAGTATCAGGGCGGGGAAAGCACGCGGTGCCGACTTGAGGGCAGACAAACTTAGGGGTTACAAATCGAAAACCAGGGGGTAATCCGTCAAGGTCATTTCAAGGTCAAGGTCTAAGTCAATTTGATCCCAAAGATTCATAGCGGACCCCTAACGGGGGCGTAGCCCCCGCCACCCATTTAAAACCCCAACAAACCTTCGGGATCCGAGGGGGATGTGGGAGTATCAGGGCGGGGAAAGACGCGTGGCCCGGACCCCTAACGGGGGCGTAGCCCCCGCCACCCATTTAAAACCCCCAAAAAACCTTGGGGTCCGGGCCCCGCGTGCTTTCCCGCCCTGATACTCCCACATCCCCCTCGGATCCCGAAGGTTTGTTGGAGGTTTTAAATGGGTGGCGGGGGCTACGCCCCCTTTAGGGGTCCGGGCCCCGCGGCTTTCCCCGCCCTGATACTCCCACATCCCCTTCGGATCCCGAAGGTTTGTTGAGGGCTTTAAATGGGTGGCGGGGCCTACGCCCCCGTCAGGGGTCCGGGCCCCGCGTGCTTTCCCCGCCCTGATACTCCCACATCCCCCGTTAGGGGTCCGGGCCCCGCGTGCTTTCCCCGCCCTGATCACAGTATATATATTAGTACTAACGTACAGTATGGACACTCCCTGCCCCTCTCTAAATTCGACCTCACCCCCCCGTCACTCAGATTGGGTGTAGATTGGGTGTAGATTGGGTACCAAACGTAAAGGACGAGCTACGCAAGCACTTTTATTCACTATATTCACTTTGCGCGCCGCTGTGATTTCGTTCGCAAACATAAAAACCAACCAGTTACCGAACGTAAAGGCCCAACTGAAATCTTTTTTTTTCATACTTGTCTTATGTTGGAAACAACCACCGCTCGAACAAAAAACACCACTTTCCACTGTATGAGACTATAAAATATTGTAAATGGTAACTTAACACTGAAAACTGCTATTATTATTTGGGGGTTTTAAATGGGTGGATGGGCCCCCTGGACCCCATATCATGAATCTAGGCGATCAAATTGACTTCACCTTTTTTTGGAATAAGCAGCGATTTTCGCCGTCAGAGAAGTGGAGGACCTTTTTTTAGTAAGCGGCAGCGATTTTCGGCGTCATAGAAGTAGATGACCTTTTTTTTAATAAGCGGTAGCGATTTGTCGGTCAAGGAAAAAGTGTTAAATAATAGCAGGTTTCATTCAGTGTTAATTCGTACGTCCACATCGCAGTTACCATTTACAATGTTTTTTAGTCTCATAATGTGTATGGTGTATTCGGAAAGTGGTGTTTTTTTTTCGAACGGTGTTTGTTTACAACGAAAAGTATAAAAAAAGAGTTTAGTATTCACACAGCATTCAGTAAATAACTAACAAATATTTCGTGACCAATACCGCCGGTGTGATTCAACCCTACCTGCATTCTTGCCTATAGATACTTCAGTTATAATTATGTATATCATTTCTCGCTCGTTTGTACGGAGTGTCCGGGGTGTGCCCTGATACTCTCGGATCCCGAAGGTTTGTTGGAGGTTTTAAATGGGTGGCGGGAGCTACGCCCCCGTTAGAGGTCCGGGCCCCGCGTGCTTCCCCGCCCAAGGTTTGTTGGGGGCTTTAAATGGGTGGCGGGTCTTACGCCCCTGTTAGGGGTCTGGGCCCCGCGTGCTTTCCCCGCCCTGATACTCCCACATCCCCCCGAATCATGGTGACCTTTTTTTTACTAAGCGGCAGCGTTTTTTGGCGTCATAGAAGTTGATGACCTTTTTTTTAATAAGCGGTAGCGATTTGTCGGTCAAAGATTACCCCCCTGGTTTTCGATTTGTCACCCCTACGTTTGCCCGCCCTCAAGTCGGCCCCGCGTGCTTTTCCCGCTTCGCGGACCCCATATTATGAATCTTTGGAATCAAATTATACAATCAGTAATAAGTCATCTTTGGTCCTACATAAACTCACAAAACAAAGACCAAAGAGTTCCTAAAAATTCATAACTCAAAAACCGCTGGTTTCCTAACCTTGAAATTTGGTATGGATGTTCAGCTAAAGCCTATCTCTTACAAAAAAAATCGCGGACTTCCAAATCGATGTACCCTATTGTACAGTGGAGCCAAAAATTATCAAATATGACCCAATTTTTACCTCGCGACAACAGTTCAAAATCATTCATTCAGTCATTCACTTCGTCCCATCTCTACACCAAAGCAACAAAACTATCATGTCGATTTTTAATCTGTGACAAAATCCTTTATCAATTTCGCAATTTTATGGAAAAAGTGTTTAAAGATGTACAAAATAATAGCAGTTTTCATTGTTAATTCATACGTCCACATCGCAGTTACCATTTACAATGTTTTTTAGTCTCATAATGTGTATGGTGTATGTTCGAGCGGTGTTTGTTTACAACTTATGAAAAGTATGAAAAAAAAGAGTTTAGTATTCACACTGTTGCATTCAGTAAATAACTAACAAACATTTCGTGACCAATACCGCCGGTGTGATTCAACCCTACCTGCATTCTTGCCTATAGATACGTCAGTTATAATTATGTATATCATTTCTCGCTCGTTTGTATGGAGTGTCCGGGGTGTGACTTTGCTGTCCGTCAGTCAGTCACCAGGCTGTATTTCATTAACCTTTTAGCTATACAGTTGAAATTTTCACAGATGATGTATTTCGGTTGCTGCTTTAACAAATACTAAAAATTAAAAAAAGTTAAAAAAATCTCCACACAGAAATACATAAGAATGCGAATTTGTTACACTTCAAATTATAATAATCGTGCATTTCGCCAATGTCGAAATCGTCGCAAGATATTTTCTGTCACAAAGGTCATTGGGCAGCATAGTATGAAACCTATACCCACGGCCTACAGAAAAAAAAATAGGTAGGATGTTTAGATAAACGTCTCTAGTTCACGAATATATATGTCGCATTAACGTAGTTAATGGGATTCAAGCCAAAACTTTCGTGTTAGCAACGTGACAGAACGTCCTTAAACCATATTATTATCAACAAAATCCAAACCAAATGCAAAATAAAAGTCCAATAAACACGCCAAAGTAATCGATTAAAACAAATAGAAGCTCAAATAACACAGATCGCAACGACAAATGACGAGGGACTGCGTCGATGTAATGCCTAGTTTACACGTATTAAGTAGCTAAGTAGTTAACTTAATTTTAACTAAATTTTAAATAAATTACTGTGTGTAAACAATTACTAAAGAGCTGTTAACTCATAAGTTGTAAGTTAATGATTTAGTAGATAAGTTGACAAGTAGAATAGAATCGAATCTATTTTTCGAATAAGTAGCCTCTCCTCCCGTACCGCGCGCATGCCCCGGTGGGCGTGGCCTGCTACTAAATTATCATTTAGTACGTGTAAACGCTATATTCAACTAAATTTTAACTTAAAATTTAATTTAACTACTAAATCACTTACTACTTATTCACATTACACGTGTAAACGCTCGACCACTTATATTTAACTTACTTTTATTTTAAAATTAACTTGATCACTTCGCTACTAAATACGTGTAAACTAGGCATAAGACAAGTTGTGCGCGACGCGAGCGCAACGACGAAACCGGTTTCTACTTGTCGTACGAGTGAGATGGCATATGCTTGCCGTTGACCGCGCGTTCTTTGTGCACATACCAAAAACTAAACAAACGTTTATTTTGTCTATTTACACACTTAATGCTTCACTAAAATTGTTTTATTTACGCATTTATATATTTTTTTTACATTTTATTCCCATGGTTTAAAAAAAAAAACTATTTTTAATGAAATGTGGGTTAATACTTAACAATTTAAAACTAATTTGGTTTTTGTAGGATAACTTTAGTTAACCGGGTCAGATTTTGCCCAATGACCTTTGTAATAAAACGATAACATTAAAATTGATTTTTTTAGTTGTTATTGGTTTATATTTCCGTTCTGCCTGTTTCATTCTCAACAATAAATCATACAACTAGATACGAGTGTCACTACCACGATCGTTTTTTGTGCATAAGCCAAAGTTGACAACCCTTGCGCGACTGCCGAGCGTAGGTATAAAAAATGAAGTACATACATATTTTGATTTACTTCTGTACTTTTCTGTTTTGTGTCGTTACCTTTGTAATAAAACGATAACATTAAAATTGATTTTTTTAGTTGTTATTGGTTTATATTTCCGTTCTGCCTGTTTCATTCTCAACAATAAATCATACAACTAGATACGAGTGTCACTACCACGATCGTTTTTTGTGCATAAGCCAAAGTTGACAACCCTTGCGCGACTGCCGAGCGTAGGTATAAAAAATGAAGTACATACATATTTTGATTTACTTCTGTACTTTTCTGTTTTGTGTCGTTATTGTTATTCGAGCGATGGCGCGCACTGTCACCGGCGCGGCGCGGCGCGGCGGATAAACTCCATGCCCATGCTGCCATTTTAGCGCTTTCAGTGCTAGATCTAGCGCCTTTTTTGGCGCCTTTAGCGCCCATTTTCGTGTTTTGTTTTTACAAGCGCGTTTTTAAATTGATGCGCCAAACTGCTAGCGCTTACTCATTTGATTAGCAATATTAGCGTATTTCCGAGTCTATCTAGCGCTTTCTTGCTTTATAGAGTAGCCAGCAGCACTACCAGGCGCCAGTCGAGTTGGGAACTGGAAACTGGCACATACAAGTGCGCGCTGTGCGCTTAATGCCACAATCGGTTCGCTGCTTGGTGCAACAATTTTATTGTTAGATTAGATTTGATAGTCGTTGTAAAAAAACACTGTTAAGATTTAAAAAAAAAACAGATTGTCCGTGACGTGTGTGTTGTGTGTACGCATATTTGTGCCATATTATATGTGCATATGAAATGTGTCAACTACGGTTCGTTTCTCAGTTAATTTGTGCATTGTAAACACCGTAAATCGGATGTTGACACTACTAAAGCATATAATCTGGTACGTATACCAACATTGAAGTAGTGTAGTAAACAAACGTTGATCCTGTATGTGTTAAAGTGTATTGCAAAACAGTATAGACGGCGTTGCTATAAGGATAAATTGTTTCTAGGTTATGGAAACGTTCGGTGACATTATAGGACTTGTAATAAATCAAAGTTATTTATGTGGATGACATAATACTTTACGACAGCAACACTGCGTTTGAAATCAGAATGTTTCTTTTATACTAAACAACTTTCTTGGCACAAAGTAATTAGGAAATGTATTACGACAATGTATAAAAGTTGCTTTTATTCGACTTTGTTGTTTGTAATTAATTTTGTTGTTTTCAATTTTCGTTGTCGTTTTTTGTTCGTGAATTTACGTGTTAGCCGCAAGCGTGTGTTGTTTAATAATTCATTACAGGGCACGATAATTTTTGATTTATATTTATCGGGCACATTATATTAAAGGACACAACTTTAATTTTTAATAGTAAGGTAAAACGAAAGCTTTATTTGCTTGAGATATTCATTACATAAAACAACCGGTTTTAACTTCTAATGTTCGGTCGACCTATGCCACTAAACTTTCTTAGATATGGTTTAACAATACCAACACTGCGATACTCAACTACACACACATATCTGCAAGATGATACTATAAACAGGGCTGCCTATGTCGTATCGCATTTATTACTTGCAAGACCGGATTCTGCGGATTCTGCGATTCTACCGAGGAACCGGGCAACCTTAAGACGTTTTTTTCATTTTGTACACTGGACAATTACGAAGTTCTTACTAACAAAATATCATTTAAGTCTTGAAACAATTTTATTAGCTTGATCGACATCTGAGATTTAATGTTAGTTTTATTACACTATAAATGTTACGTAATAACAAAACATACTGTAAAAAGTAATTTAATAAAATTTTTATTCGAAAGATTATAAAAAAAACCCAGCGATAAAAAAAAATGTTTAAATAATAGTTTGTATTATTTTAACAATACCGGATTCCGGTAGCTGCTTCTTACTAGTCATCTGACTTCCTTTTTATCAACTGTCAAAAATGAGACTTTCCTAAAAATTTTGAAATGTTAAACTATGTCATCATATTTTTTCATTACCATTGACGTACTATTTTATGTGATTGTTTTAAATAAGTAATAGAAAATGTTGTAAAAAGAATGAACAAGTTTTTCTGAAATTACAGAAAGACAGCTACTTAGTTAATTATATCTCATAATTTATTTTTGATGCAGTCAAAGACCCAATTAGGATCAATATGGCCTATTTCTAAATCGTCCGGGAAAACATCTTATCAATACACAAGTTTTGGAAATAAACTAAACGTTCCGCTCTATATATTTTTACTTATTTTTCTAAGTTTACTGGTATCGTGTCGTGGCTTATACTATTTTTTAATTTTTCAATCTTCTAACTGCTGTTTTAAATTCGGAAATTCTTTTTACATCAGCTTTAATCATTGGTCAGAATATTTCTATGACAAACTTAGTTTGATTAATAGATTATGATATCTCAAGAAGCAGTCTTAGGTTGTATTTCAATGACACTGTAGAAAATTAATTTGAGATATCCTTAAATTGTGAAGAACTGGAAGACTTGTTAAAAAAATAAGTTCCTGAAGGCCTGTGGAATGACACAGACAATGTAGATTGTGGAGGTATAAATTTTAAAAAATCTAATTTTGAGTCTTAACCGAATGTCGTGATTTAATTAATGTAAAAGTGTCGGTTCTCCTATGAGCTAAAGTTTAATAGATATGTCGGAGCGCAAAGACGTGGCGCCATCTATGCATGCGTCGAAGCACCGTGTGTTTTATCTTGAAACGCCAAGCGGTTAGCTAGGGTAGTAATAATAGTCATCTTTGGCCAAGGCGTGGTCTGTGCGAGACCGGAACCCGGAAGTTGGTAGTGTTGGTACTTGTTTGTTAGCCAATCAGAATCGTTGTGTTTATCGAACCATTAAAGACAATGCAGCCTACTTACAGAGGCGCCAATTATTTTACGAGCACTTTTGATCGAGCAGCTGAACTGTCAACTTGGGAAGCCAGCCCCGTGCCGAACTCATCGCAGTCTATAAAATAATCGGTTTTCATCCGAATCATCGTGAAGCCTCGTGTTGCAAACGTGTGTGAATATTGATTGTACACTCCAAAACTTCTCGAAGTCGAGTTTATTTCTTAGATACGGCCAAAACCCTTCTGATGATCCGAAATCAGAAGTGGGATAGGACATGGACGCCCCACGTGTTCCAGATAGTGATGTGAGCAACACAAAATAGAAAGTGCTTCTGGAACAACGAAATCCGAATTTTCTGACGCTGATACTAGCCACGCGGACGCCATCATCGTCCCATGAATTGAGGTTACCCGATTTCAACCCCTATAGATCGGATGTGAATGCACGTCCATGGATTGCTACTACGGATCTGTGTATCTACGACCCATATCGGCAAGGGGCAGGGCCACTACATGTCTTGCTGCTTGAAGCGATGCAGCCAAGAGGGAAGCACCTGTGAAGCTGCCCCAGTGATGGAGAAGAGAGTCAACTGGAATTCCATCGGGTGAGCAGTTTTCATTAAAGAGAAATCTGTTGTTATCTGTTGCGTCAGTGCAAGTTAAAAGGCACTGAGTAGGGTACACGACTACCATTGACAATGCTACAGACTGACGACAGCTGGTTGTCCGACTCTTTAGTCTGACGACTCAATGTCGGCACGGAGCCGACACGACACCTTGGTTCTGAACCATCATAGACTAACTGACCATAAACTAACTAATCATAAGCTATAACAAAGAAAAACATGGTGCCAACCATATGATTTGGTCGTTTCCGTGTAGATTTGTTTAAGCCAGTGTTGTTTGTTCAGGTTTCCTGATGATACTTGTAGTGACGACTGCAAACTATTTCACATTTTTACCGTCATTCCTTTTCCCCTGTGTACCACGGCGTACAAGACCGCCCAGAGCACAGCATCGACCTTTCCTTTTTTTAGGGCCCCTGTGTACCACGGCGCATATGGACATATGCGCCTAGAGCACAGCATCGACCTGACCTTTATCGTTTTAGAGCCTCTGTGTGTCACACAGCATCGACCTCTACGTATTCCCTTTATTTTTATGAGCTTTGCCCCGTGGAAGGGGAGTTCAAGTACCTACCTTTTTTTTCGTGAGCTTTGCCCTGTGGAAGGGGAGTTCAAGTACCTACACAGCTCATCGTCATCACATCAGCCAGGCAACGTTCACTGCTGTACAAAGGCGCAATCGCTTGGCAGGCAGGTGGGCGATCGCGGTGTGTGGCACGGTACGCAGAAAAGACGCTGCTGCCCATCCTCCGGTCTTTGATCCATTAGTCACCTCTTACCACACCCTCGGGAAGAGATGGGTGGTACTATTCTAGGGCCATACCACAGGCCTACTTATCTGTAGTAGATTTATGATAAGTTAGGTAATCTGAATACCTAACTTAAACACACATCCACTCCTCATTACTGATTATGGCAGCTGCTGGGCACGCATCGCCATCAGGATGGCCGTGTCGGAGCGCAAGGACGTGGCGCCATCTATGCATGCGTCGAAGCACCGTGTGTTTTATCTTGAAACGTCAAGCGGTTAGCTAGGGTAGTAATAATAGTCATCTTTGGCCAAGGCGTGGTCTGTGCGAGACCGGAACCCGGAAGTTGGTAGTGTTGGTACTTGTTTGTTAGCCAATCAGAATCGTTGTGATTATCGAACCATTAAAGACAATGCAGCCTACTTACAGAGGCGCCAATTATTTTACGAGCACTTTTGATCGAGCAGCTGAACTGTCAACTTGGGAAGCCAGCCCCGTGCCGAACTCATCGCAGTCTATAAAATAATCGGTTTTCATCCGAATCATCGTGAAGCCTCGTGTTGCAAACGTGTGTGAATATTGATTGTACACTCCAAAACTTCTCGAAGTCGAGTTTATTTCTTAGATACGGCCAAAACCCTTCTGATGATCTGAAAGATATATTTACCCCAATCAAAACTGTTTAATATGAGAATTTGTGAGATTTTAATTTCAAATCATAATTGTTGTAAGAAATCTAAGAGTTTGTGAGATTGTAAAATATGACTTTCAATAAATGTTAGGATTGTTGACGAAGACCAACTGACTATTTTGTGAGCGTGCACCGGGGGTTGCACTGAAGCGGATGGCCGAATGTCGTGATTTATTGTTTAAGTGAAAAAATCAAATTTAATATTGGCAACACTGCTCACTATTGTCGGCCGTCACGCGCTGGTGATTAGCTCAGCTCTGGGTAGGAGTGGGATCTTCCCCACCCCTACTTCTCTCAAGGTTTGCTGCTCACGGACTGAGCGGTTGGTATTCAGTCTACGATCAGATGAGTCGACGGAAGTTTCAATATTTGTGCTTGGATATTGTGAATGAATACAGATTTATACAAGTAAAAGTGTACTGAGTTTATGTTCGTAAAATTGGTTAGGTTGAGAAATTCAATTTAAATTTAAGACTATACGTAATTTGTATTTGCTGAGCGTCGTTGGTGGCGTAACGGCTAGGGTCGCTGCCGCCTGTCCGGGAGGTCGTGGTTCGAACCAATGTGTTTCACGTACAATTTACATTTCATTTGTACGTTTATCCAACGCTCTTACGGTGAAGAAAAAAATCGTGAGGAAACCTGCACACGCCTGCGAAGAAACTCGAAGGTCGTGTGTGAGTGAAGTCGACCAACCCGCTCTAAGCCCGCGTGGTCGAATAAGGCCCGATCGCCCTAATTCAGAGTAGGCCACGAGTCCCTCGGTGGGAACCGAAAACCAGCTGAAATGATGATTTTACTTGCTGCTGAATGAAAACGAAGAGTAGTGAAAATTGAAACTAGTCTGCAATCATTGACCGAGCGAGCGCGAAGCGACTCCGTTTCAGCTTGGACAAAAAGCTTTCGTAGGTCCGGATATCCGCCGTCTGTCCGGCTGTTCTCATCTACAGGGCGCTTTTCTTAGCCGATTCTCGTGAAATTTTTTGAGCAGGTTCCACAATTATATAGATTGTTTTTGTCGATTCAGTTTTTGTAAAATTTTCAAAATGGCAGAGCTATAGGAGTTGCAAACGTAAAAATAGGTAGATAAAGCAAACTTACCGACAAGCCTGTGAGAATGAAATTCTTCAATTTATATCGCTTTGTCCTAGTCGGGCCGTTCCAGTTTCCAATGTAGAGTGAAAGGCCAGCGCCCTGCATCCTCACGCCCAGATTCACTTGAAGGGAGTGGAGGCGGTGTCGTGTTCCATTTTCACAGAGATGTAGTTGAACAGGAGCACTGTACACGAACTATTCGCCGTTATGACTGGGCAATCATGGTTACTTAATTAGATTTCAATGTAAACTTTGTCTACGGCACTTTGAAAGTTCTAAAGCGCAGAGTGAGTCTTAGAGAAAGCTAGCTGTAGCCCGCGGCTTCACCCGCGCAGATCCCGTTTTTTGCCGTTTCCGTGGGAATTAGCACGAGCAATTCGCCGTTATGACTGGTTACTTGATTAGATTTCAATCTGAACTTTGTCTATGGCACTACGGTTGGTGGAAGGGCATTTTCTTAGCCCACCTGGTTAGCTACTACCATTTTATCAAGTCCATTTTATCATTTTACCAGCGTTGATGTGTTTCGGCTTGAAGATAAAATAGCGAGTTCCCCATTGCGTTGGGAAAATCTTGATAAGCTCGCTTACATCTTCGGCATCATCATCACTTGCCATCAGGCGCGATGATGCCAAAGAGCTTACCAGTTGTGTACATAAAAGATCCAATATCCTAGCCAGTAAAGCAAACAAGCTGAAGCATGTACACATGCAAACAGCACACATTTTTAATACGGCTTAAAAGTAAACCACACAAGTTGTCCTGTCATGTGCAGCGCAAGTGCAGTTACGAAACGCGAACTTGCATTATGCATGCTTGCGACGCGTGTGCGCAATGAGCTGATATAGGCCGACTACAAAATGTTATGCTCAAAGCAAATCTGTTTCGTGAATTTATAACAGGGCTTATGACTGCTAGTTATCTGAGTTACCATTATCTCTTTTTTTAAAGCTTTTAATTAACTTGCAATGTATGTATGTTGGGGTGAAATCTTGCAAGTTAAATTTGACCCACTTCTCGGTTTCCGATTAAGCTGAAATTTTTCATGCATATGTATATCGCGTGACAATGCAACATTAAAAGCTTGTACCTAAAATTTTTAGGTTTTTCGAAAATTATATTCACAATTGATACGCCCATGGCATCATTTCACCTGATGGTAAGTGACAATGTTGCCGAAGATGAAAGCGGGCTTACGAAGATTCCTCAACCCAATGGGGAACTAGCTACCTTATCTTGAAGCCGAAACACTTCAATGCTGTTAACATTGATGTTTGGCGTAAAGACTTATATAAGATGGTGTTCGCTAGCCAGGCGGGCTTGAAAAATGCCCTACCACCAACCAAACAGAGTCTTACAAATTCAGGCTCCGCCGGGAATCGAACCCGCGACCTTCTGATGTGAAGCTAATGGACTAACGGAGGCGGTTAAAATAATATCATCCGTCATAATTATAAACGAAATTTTGTTCTAAAAATGTTACAAATACGTAGGCATGACGTCATAGTTTTGCAGCGCCATTTATGTTGTGCATTGATTGTGAATTTAACGAATTAAAAATTGAAGAATTGATGGAAAACAAAACGAGTAAGGTTTTTAAGGTTTCAGTTAGAGGGCAAGTTGTAACACTGCACTGGTCTCAATGGCTCTTTCGCAAAATGTCGCCTGGTAGCAAACGCTCTCTTTTTATAATTCTGTATTTCAAAAGGAAATATCGGAAACCTTAGAAGGATCACTTTTTGTTCGTCCGTCCGTCTGTCAAGACCATTACCAGGCCCCCGTCACTCGGCCGAGAGCGCGAGATAAGTACCTACACAACAGCGCGGCCTACAAGCCGCCCTCGTCAGTCGGTTGTCAACTCGTGCAGAAAGCGCAGCGATTATCGAGTAAGCGAGTGTGATAGATTATAGAAAGTTTTAAATACTATTTTTAGTAAATTTAACCTATATCAAGAAATTTATGAAAAGAAGTTCTACCTAGTTCAAGGTACTAATCTAATTAGGGTCATACATTTAATTGTAAGAAATAAAAGAAGAAATATTCTGGTAATATAATAAGTCAATGTAATTCTTTTAATAATCAGAGTTTTATATTTTAATTACATATTACAAGTTCCCTCCACGTGGAACTTGTATACCCAATATTTTACAAGAAGTGTAGCAAAGCGAGAAGAAACACTAAGCCCAAGGAAAGAAATATACTTAAAGTCTAATACAATCATCTTTAAATAAACTATCTAAAATTTATCAAACAGGGTTACAGGTTAAGGTACTTATCTGGATTGAATACAGGTGGCAGTGGAACCGACTGACTGGATTATCTCGTGACTAATGCCTCCCACGTAATGTCCCGATTATGATATTACAGCCCCTTTTATGTATGTCGATCGAGTCCACTCCACATTGTTACAACAAACTGACAACTGTCCAAGTTCTCGAATATGATTGGCTAACCAACATAGACCTAGTAAATTAAACACAATAGTTAACATTTTCTTAATATAAATATCAATGTATGTTATGTTTTTGTCTTCCGAGTTTGTTGATTATTTATAAAAATATTTTATTTAATTGTATCTAATCGCTAAGACACAATATTCCAGATAATAAATAAATATAACATTAAACTGTTATATTTTACACAATGTTGCTACTTACATCTCTAAAATTCCTAAATTTTATACCAACATTATTATTAATTTTGCAAGAATATTCAACATTAGTGCTTTTCATTCAGATCATAATCTATCACGGCCATCCTGATATGTACTTCGCTCTCGAAGTACATACCAATCAACAATATTTTCAAATGCGAAAAATGTCGGAAAGTACGTATCAACAACATCTTATAGGTATGGGAGGCCTGTTACCTAGACATGATGCCCCATATATCACCCGCTGCCAGTGAAGACGGGCTACCACCAAGCAACAAGCAGACCAGCGGATGGAAAACAAGGTTAAGATTATTTGTAAACTGTTAAACCATGACCATTGTGTCAAAAGCAAATAAATTCTTTCAGTCTTTCTGTTTTTTCTCTTTTTTTAAAAAAACTCATTGCTTTTCAAGGAGACCAGTTACTAGACATGATAGCCCCATCACCCGCTGCCAGTGAAGCCAGGCTACCACCAAGTAACAGGTAGACCAGCGGGCGGATATGGGAAGCTAATTGTCCCTTGCATGTTAATCCCGACACTCGCTGCCAGTGAAGCCAGATTAACATCAGACAATAGCAGACCAGCGAACGGAAGAGGGATTTTTTTTTGTTATTTATTCTTTGATATGTATTCACGTTTTTCTTTACTTTCATAACTACGAATACTATTTCATTAGAAAAAAAAATGTAATATTCTTGCAAAATTCTCAATATAAAATATTAATTACATATCTTTAATCAAAACGCTAACTTGAATTCCAAAAGTTTATAAAAATAAATAAAATATTGCCACCATGACGTATACATTATACAACATTCTCATTTTCAAACTTATTCTTCTCAACCCATTTCTCTGGGTATAAATAAGCTTTGCTTTTAAGGTCCAAGATTCAAACATTTAGTAGGCACAACACTACAACTCGACGTAAAAAAATATTACACGAGTAAACAAGAAACATGTAGGAACACACAGTAAAAATATAAAATAAAGTATAAAAACAACGTATTTTTCATATATACAAATTCTGTGCCGATTGTAATCTGCGTATATGAGAGGTACTCGTAGTTGTGCGTTGCGCTGTATTGCGATGCCAAATAGGACACTTATCTTATGCCACAGTTAGTTTCATTCTAAAATCGGCAGAACTCCGAGAAAACCCACAATTTTCGAGGATACTTATACACAACAGCCTTTTAATTCTTTCTCTATTTTGATTCACATATATATACTATCACTCATTTCTCGTTACCGTGACAATAGGATAAGTCTAAGGCAAAGCCGTGCAAAACCATACATTACATAATGTAACTTATCATTTGTGACAATTATCATGTAACTAACTCTTCAATAAATAAAAGCTATGATGATAAAAAAATAAAATGACGGTGCTATAAAGTTTTTTAAATAAATAAAAAAAAATAATACTTTCAATTGCTTTTATGTATTGAAAAATGGATGGTGAAAAATCTCTAAAAAATATACTAAACTTTTAAAAACAATGGTCACTGAATTATTAAATATTTGTAGCAACACCTTCAGTAATCCATGGCATACATAAGTACAAGTACTAACTATCAACGATTGGTCCCTAGGATATTCCATTGTTTCTTTAACTCAAGCTACTCGTAAATATAACCCCCAGCACATGCAGGATACAACTGAATATATTCCATACAATTTTACCACTCGAGGTCAAGCATTTATCTTTGGGCCATAGGCGCCAATGAGTTCGATACTTTTCTACAGGAAAAGTCTTAATTCATCATGAACTTACTCTTATTCTATGAAACAATGAAATATCTAGGGTTGAATAAAAGGCACAGTATAATAAAGAGTACTAAAGGGGACAGACAATAAAATAATAAATGTAAAATTATTATTATTTTTTACGGCCTCCGTGACTGTTACTCTGATCAAATTTTCTTTTATAAATAAATTATCTGATTTAGACCACCAAGTTTAGTTTTATTCTCGTATCAATTATTTACGGTTAGGTACGTCATATTAAACCACTTCCATTTATTAACAAATCTACCTACATTTTTTTTTATGGAAAATACAATTGCTCGGCCAGTCTGACCCAAAACAATGTTTAATTATAAAACTACTAAGCATTGTGAATCTTGGCCAGATTCGTGACATTAATTCAATCTAAATTATTCATTACATTGCAAGTAAACACGGTTACAAACGTTACGTTGACATATTAAGGTGGTTGCAGAGGCGTCATTTTCATACAAAACGTTTGACCAATACACTCATCGAGTGTTAGATTATTGGGTTATCAAACAATGTCAAAAAAATGTTTAAAAAAATCTTGTTTTCGCGAATGAAATCAGATTTGTGATAAATCGAACAATTGAAAAGTTATTAGGGTTTTAAATCTTGTTCAAAAGTGTCGATTTTACGTATGTGTGCGTTACATTTACACAACATAGACACTTATGCGTACCGTAAAGCTATATATGAACAGTGCGTTCTGAAACTCTACTTGTGTTATAGGAATCTAAATATAAAATGTTTTTTCAGAGTGAATACAAATCGATTTATTTTTTATTAATAACACCCATAATTAATAGTGTAAAAAACTAATACAAAGATTCAGTTTTTCAAAGATGTTCTTATATTTTTGTTAAAAAAATTAAAACAACACACTTTTTGAACGCACTTATCCCCGTAACACTCTGTGGCTGAATATGAATGAATCAGTGTTGCTATATATACGGATTTATCTGCACTCGTATGGATTTTTGAGGTCCAATGCGGATAATTCATGATTATGGATTTACGCGACACAAATATCATATTCCTTCATCTAAAGGTATTGTTTACAGGTTGAATTTATGTATATTCCTTTCGTTTTCTTTAAAATTTGACTTGTACTCATGTAACTGAAAAACTTTCCCCAAGGAACCGGCTGCTGTGTCATATTCATACAAATTTAGCTTTGTTGGACTTTTCAAACTTTGTATGGAGAGTCCAAACATTTGGATAAATAAGATAACAAAAAAATATATATTACACTTTAGACTTCTGTACATATTTTTACGAGAAAGTTTATGCGACTTGTGGCGTATCATTTTTGTCATACGGTATAGGGTATTTGACAGTGTTTAAAATAAATTAAAAAATACTATTCACTAAATAGCATTTCCTACAAAAGCATAAAAACATTCATTTAAAATTTTATTCTAAATTCAATTTTATATTTATCAAAATCACTAAATCAGTTCGTCAAAGACAATGACGTCACAATTTTGTAACACGAACCATTTCAGAACAAAATTTCGTTTTTGACCGTTGATAAAAATTAACTCAAATGACTAGCAGTCAAATACCGGAATGTATTAACAATTTTAACTGACAATTATTTACTGTTGCACGAATTTTGTCCAGATTTTGGACTGAAGATAGATTTCTTGATTCCTCCATATGGCAACACTGTTTTTTTGCTCTGCAGTTAGTTTGTGAATTTGGTAAACAAATGGCTTTTGTAACAAAATGAATTAACGCTTTTACAATAAATACGTATACTCAGGACGCAAAGTAAACCCAAAACGATCGCGAGCCGGTTTGTTACGGTATCATGCACTAGAATAGAAATGGCTTCGTAAGTACCTATAAATACAGGCAATCCTCTTCGGTGTTTGTGAATATTACTTACACTGTTGGTGTGTCGCTATCAACCGTTCAGAGTGCTCCAGCGATTTGAAGAGACTGGATTCAATATGCACAGACCAGGAACAGGCCGAACAAGGTGCACGACAGCGCGGGACGATCGATATATGGTGTCAACAATATTGAGAAATCGATTTCAAACGGCTGTTGAAGTCAAAAATCACCTTCTACGTGCTGAAGAGAGCAATCCGGGCACGTGTACAGTGAGGCCGCGTCTTGCTGAAGCGAACATGAAGCCATTTAGACCCACCAATGGTCCAAAACTCGGAAGGCAGCATCGAAATTCAAGGCTGAGTTATGCTAGAGAACACATGAATTGGACTTTCAATGACTGGTCAACAGTTATGTTTTCGGACGAGTCGAGTATCATGCTATACAAGCACGATGGGAGACGAACTTTAACTGCAGAGAGATACGTGAATGAAACCTTAAATGAGTATGTTGGCCCACTTTTAGTAAACATGCGCAAGAATGCCATCCTTATGCAAGATAATGCTCATCCCCACACAGTGGCCAGCACGCAGCCCAAACTTGAACTTCATCGAGCATGCTCGGATGAAGCAGTGATAGAGGAATGGGAGAATAATCCTCAGCATCAACTCAGAAATCGAAAGTGGAAAGCATGCTAAACCGTGTAACAGCTGTTTTAATAGATCTCAGTGGTAATACAAAATACTAAAATGTGTGAAAATTGCAATGGAATAAATATAATGTAACTGCATAATAAACATTCAGTCCGCAAAATAACTACTTGAGCGGCAAGATTTCATGATTGAGCGGCAGAAAAACATGTCTATAAGCAGCAACTCAACACTGTAGGAAGAGTGTGGTACGGGGAGTTCTAAATGGAAGCGGGAGCGAGCAAAGCGAGCTCGGACTTGCGGAGCACCCCGACTCGGATCCGTTAGGTTCGGAGACTTAGGTTTAACATGAGAACACAGAAGTAGGAGCCCCGAAGGGGCTCCGTCGACCACTCAACACTGTAGGAAGAGTGTAGTACGGGGATGCTTAAAATAATTACAGCCATCCAGAACGACATAAATTGCTGATTGATTTTGAAATGTTTGCTGACCATGAGTTGCTGACCAATTAGCTATTTCTGCTGACCAATTAGCTATTTCTGCTGACCGATTATATTTTTCTGCTCACAGAAATAACAATATTATGCTAACCATTTAATTGACACCCAATTGCAATTTCGAAATCTAGTGAAAAATTTTCATTTTTTCTTAACTTACTTTTATTCAAAATAAACTTTATAAACTTTTATGACTTATTTTTATTATTATACTAGCTGTCCCGGCGAACTTCGTTCCACCTTACACTACACTACACTATCCTACCCTACACTACCCTACCCTACCCTACACTACACTACCCTACACTACCCTACCCTTCCCTACACTACCCTACCTTACCCTAACTACACTACACCTACACTACACTACACCTACACTACACTACACCTACACTACACTACCCTAAAACCAATTATTTTTGACTGATATTTTTTTATTGATGAATATCATATTTTAATACTTATTATCCTATTCCAGACAAAGACAAATGCAAAAACACAAAAATCATAAAAATTGGCCCAGCCGTTCTTGAGTTATAATGGTGTAACTAACACAACTTTCTTTTATATATATAGATGCACTATAAAATTGTCTATAATACAGTCTTTATTTCATAAAGCTTGTTACAATATTTTGGAAGTTATTGAGGTTTTTGTTACAGACCCATTTCCTTTGCTGTCGAGTGTATTTACACAATAATTAGTAAATTGTATATCGTAATGTGATATTTTTAGGCCGAACACAGGCAACAACAGCAATCACTAAAATATACAAAGCTGTTCATAAGTAAGTAAATCATAGATATTCCATTTGATAAGTTTAAAAAAAAGGAAAAAATGGAACCCTTATAGGATCACTTTGTTGTCTGTCCGTATGTCTGTCAAGACCTTTTATTTCGGAAACGCATGGAGGTATCGAGTTGAAATTACAACCGTATAGTCCGGTCTACAGTCCCTTGAAGCTGTGAAAAAAATCAAGCTTCTAGGTTAACGTAAAAAAAGATACGGCCGTTTATGCTGCAAAAAACGTATATTTCGACACTCTCAAGGGAATCAAAATTCATAGGGTATTTTCCGTTGACCTAGAACTATGAAATTTGGCATGTAATACCGTCTTGTACTACAAGTATAGGGATAAATCTGAAAACTATGCATTTGTAAAAATATAATCTTTATATAAAGTATGTAATCAATTATGCAAGGAACGGCGGTCCAAATTTTGAATTGAGATAAGCGTGTCATATGAGGTATCCTATGAAAGGGCTTCATTGTCAGAAGCTTAAACAGACTTTTAATTATTTTTTTGATGTATAGTTTTTGATTTATGACAAACTGTAAAATTAATTAAGACAAAATGTAAAAAAACTCCCCTTTTTTATATGTGTAGGTAGGTACCTAATGATTTTGGCGTATGTAGTACCTAACAGTCTGCACTGTTATGATTTATAATATGGATCTACAATTTTGTACGGAACCCTCGGTGGGCGAGTCTGACTCGCACTTGTCCAGTTTTTTGTAATGACAAAACTTATCGAGAGCCATTTTTGAGAAACCTATGTTTTACCCTTTTCTCATGGCAGGTCGTAAGAGTTTTACCAGATAAAGTACCACCTGTAGCATATTATAGATATTAAATTTGAAAAACATCTTGAAGAATTTTTTGGGGATCAAACAAAGATTTATAGATGAGTTATGCACTAACAACATTTGAAAATCGAACCCCTTTACACACAGTAATAAAGGTAGTTCACTTCCATTGCACCGAATGCTACTAAGAATGCTTTTATTTGCTTCACTTTTTGTATGCATGTAACCTATCTATATCTCTGGGAATAAATGATTAAAATTGAAAAAAACATGATATTGAATATGATTATTTTATTTTATGTATGTCCCTTGTGCCAACTTTTAACCGCCTCCGTGGTGTGATGGTTAGTCCATTTGCTTCACACCAGGAGGTTGTGGGGTCAACTTGTAAGACTCCGTTTGGTTGGTGGTAGGGCATTTTCTAAGCCCGTCTGGCTAGCTACCACCATCTTATCTAAGTCTTGCCGCCGAACATCAGTGTTAACAATGTTGATGTGTTCCGGCTAGAAGATAAGATAGCCAGTTCTCCATTGCATTAAGGAATCTTGGTAAGCTTGCTTCCATCTTTGGCATCATCGTCACTTATCATCAGGTGAGATGATGCCAAGGGCTTACCAATGGTGAATTAAAAAATAATAATAAGGCTTCAGCAGTGCCCATGAAAATGGTTATTATGTGTAAAGGTGGTGATCATCATCATATCAGCCAAAA
Organism: Coleophora flavipennella; assembly: GCA_947284805.1. Lineage (NCBI taxonomy): Eukaryota > Metazoa > Arthropoda > Insecta > Lepidoptera > Coleophoridae > Coleophora > Coleophora flavipennella. The sequence continues at coordinate 828,729 of CAMYPC010000001.1, read as the reverse complement.
GACGTCCACTGGTGGATAAAGACGTCTCACATCCAGCGATAATTTTTATATATTTTTGCTGATCAACTGTAATTACATTCCTTTCTCGATCTACATTGATATTCATTTCTAGATATCATCTCACAGGACCTAGGTTTTCATATCTTAAACCACGATCTGCTCTACTAAATGATTAAAACAAAAGTTTATTTGGGCTGGAAGTACTTATATTTTTACAATGAGAAACAAATCAATCACAACAATAAAGTCTCTGTCACACCATAGAAGAGACAGAACATAAAGACTTAATGGAAGATATGCAAACTTCGCGTTTAACTACCAGAGAGAAGGTGTCCTCATAATCTATTCCAGGTTGCTGCGTGTAACCTTTTGTCACTAGTCTCCTATGATAACGCACTTTGTTGTTCACATCAAACTGTTTATTTAGCACCCACTTGCACTTATCAACTATTGTTGCACCACCTGACATATCAATAAGCTCCCGAGCATTGTTTTCCCTGAACGACTGCTATGGCTCAGCAGCTGGATATGTACACACGGAGAAACCATATCTATTGAGGTAGGTAGTTTCCTCTCTCTGTTTTCGTTCTCTATAGCACATGGAGTAGACATGGGCTTTCTTTCAATTCCCCCACTGAATCTGTCCTCCTGGCTGTCTTCAGGTGACTGTTCTTCTCCATGAAACCAGATAACACTATTCTTCAGTTTCCTCATTTCCATTTTGTCTTCCATTACAATCACGTCTCTGCTAGTTATCTGCATTTTTACAAGGATTCTACACTGTATCCAAAAAGATAATCGTAAAAACGATTTCTGAAAATCCGATGTGCTCTCTGTTTTGCTTTTTAGTCCTAGGAATAAAATGTAATTTTGTTTATGTAGGTATATTTCGTAGTGATTTCTATTCTCTTTGTATACCGCTATTGTGAACTGACAGATATTACGCGACTTTTTATTGAATGAATTGCACTCACACACTTACAATTCGTGCCTGCAGTGTGCGTGACTGCTATCAGCTGCTAATTGTGGGATAACACGGGAGAATAAAACAATAAATGAAGTTAAACACTTACTATATCATCGAAACATCAATAAAAGGGCTCGCGAATAAACAAATTTTGCTTCAAACTTATCTAATTTACGAAATATTTGTCAAAAACAACAATATTTGCTCGCCAGCGCCATCTAGGTTGCGATGTCTATTTTTGTTTCCTCTGCAACCGCCTTAACGAAAACAATTAAGTAATTAGGTATGTAGGTAGGCAAACAAAAATAATAAAACAAGAATGTAAAAATCCGCTTTCAATTAATAGTACCTACCAGTCACAGATTTGGACAGATAATATATAAGTCATTGCTACCAGTTCAACAACTATCAGTGATGTCTGTGTACGATAAGTCATTGAAACAAATTGCATGTATATTAGTCATACTGAATATCCGTCAAATAACCTTTTAAGTTTCGCACGGTCAAGACGAAATCTAAAAAAAAAGAGCAAGTATAAAAAAAATAGACCAAAGAATAGACAAGTGCGAGTCGGACTCGCCCACCGAGGGTTCCGTAAATTTTTTTTTAGGTTTACGATTCAATTACAAATGTATAGTTTTCAGATTTTTCCCTATACTTGTAATATAAAACGGTATTACTTGCTAAATTTCATAGTTCTAGGTCAATGGAAAATACCCTATAAATTTTGATTCCCTTGTGAGTATCGAAATCGTTTTTTGCGTCATAAACGGCTGTATATTTTTTTTTTTACGTTAACTTAGAAGTTTAATTTTTTTTTCACAGCTTCAAGAGAATGTAGACCGAAGTACATGGTTCCGTTTTTCTTTTGTAGTGCGGAACCCTAAAAAGTAGTATATTCGGCTCATATGAAATTATTCTGTAGGTAAAATATAATATTTTTAACATAAACCTGCGCGATAATGCCACACCCCGGACACTCCATACAAACGAGCGAGAAATGATATACACTAAACTCTTTTTTTTTCATACTTTTCGTTGTAAACAAACACCGTTCGAAAAAAAAACACCACTTTCCGAATACACCATACACATTATGAGACTAAAAAACATTGTAAATGGTAACTGCGATGTGGACGTACGAATTAACACTGAAACCTGCTATTATTTTGTACAAACACTTTTTCCTTGACCGACAAATCGCTACCGCTTATTAAAAAAAAGGTCATCTACTTCTATGACGCCGAAAATCGCTGCCGCTTATTAAAAAAAAAGGTCCTCCACTTCTCTGACGGCGAAAATCGCTACAGCTTATTCCAAAAAAAAGGTGAAGTCAATTTGATCACCAAGATTCATGATATGGGGTCCAGGGGGCCCAGCCCCCTCCACCCATTTAAAACCCCCAAATTTTATGGAAAAAGTGTAAAGATTTCAGTTGGGCCTTTACGTTCGGTAACTGGTTGGTTTTTATGCTTGTGAACGAAATCACAGCGGCGCGCAAAGTGAATAAAAGTGCTTGCGTAGCTCGTCCTTTACGTTTGGTACCCAATCTACACCCAATCTGAGTGACGGGGGGGGGGGGGGGGGAGTGAGGTCGAATTTAGAGAGGGGCAGGGAGTGTCCATACTGTACGTTAGTACTAATTGCTTTCGCAAAACTAAACCTCAAGAGAAAAGGAGATGAGTATACTCTTATCGTTATGCCGATCTCATGCCTCGTACAGCCTTACATGTCAAACTTCTGTCACACTGTCAACCAGGGATGTATACCATGTTTGTACAAATTTTATCGATATCGATAGAAATACTCATTGGAATATTAGAATAAAAATTGACATGGCTTTACTTTTTAACCAAACTACTAAAAAGGAAGCTATTGTTTTATGTATATAAGTCTTGTTTCTCTGGGTTAGCAAAAACGGCTTGATAGATTGTGTGAGGTGTCGTAAGATTCATACGATTTTCCAGAGTGTTGAATGACATAGGTTTTAAGTTTTGAATAAAAGAATGTAGTATATCTTGAAAAACAGGCCCATCCGGAAGAAAACACGAAACTTGACTATGCAAAATAAGACTTTTTTGTTGAAGCAAAAAAAAAAAATCAAGTTTTTTTTTTAAAAAACTATACAAAAAGAAATTCCTCAATTGTTAGCACTAAGAAGCCGTGCTAATATCAATGATTCTTATACAACAAAAAGTTTATTTATTGCTATTTTAAGCCACATCGTAGAAATGTGTCACATCACTAGTCTAGTACGAAGGATTACAAATGCTCGTCACTCCTTAGGCTTAACATGCCTTCTTAATTTGGTAGCTTGGACTGCTATCCATGGATATCCAAGCGACAATTTGGGTGGTACGGTGTGAGGTCACTAAAATTTTATTTATGTTTTATTCAATCCAAGATATTCGGTAATGTTTTCTTGAAATGCCGGGTATTATGTAATTTTTATGTAATTTTACTAAAGTGTAACTTATCTGCGGTCTAAACAAAAAAAAAGGTTCTGTTCAGGCGGACGACTACGACCGGGACTGAACTCTTCTGTCGGTCATACCTGTTCACAAAGTAACGACTGATCCATATGGTCAGCGCCACCTTTGTTTTTCTTTTCGCGTCACTATCCATATCTTTTTGTTTGTCATAGTCTATGTGATCCATGTCTTTTAGTTTGTCGTAGTCCTTAGTCAGCTATTCTAGTCCTTTTCTAATCAGTATTTTAGATACCAAAATAATAACTGTTGTGGGTAATATCTCGAATTTTATCGTGTTATGGGAGAGAGAAAAAAAAAAAAGCTGGAAGAGTTTACCACCACTGTAGTTTAACTAGAGTACTCGTATTTTACGTATAATAAAAAGTTGAGCTATTTAGGTTATAAAACTATTACTACTTACTAAACTATTTGCACGTCATTTTTGCAAACACATTACCGGCTTTTGCAGCGCGCTGCCGATTAGATAGGCACCCAGATGTTCGATGCTCTGGCGCCACGAGTCACGACGCGACGTGGCAACCGATCAGTGATGACCAGTGTGTGACGCGTCACTTCTTTGGGTCAAGCAGAGGCAGGGCGACATGATCCCAGGGCGTGACGCAGTGTGGAGTAGGAAACAGCATTCTTGGTAGCCTTTGGGAGGCCATAAGATTCGAGTAGGACACCTGAAATTGCACAATGGTATTAGATCTCTGGGCAAAAAAAAAATGGGCAAATCGCACTTCTGATGATAGATTATAGAAAGTTTTAAATACTATTTTTAGTAAATTTAACCTATATCAAGAAATTTATGAAAAGAAGTTCTACCTAGTTCAAGGTACTAATCTAATTAGGGTCATACATTTAATTGTAAGAAATAAAAGAAGAAATATTCTGGTAATATAATAAGTCAATGTAATTCTTTTAATAATCAGAGTTTTATATTTTAATTACATATTACAAGTTCCCTCCACGTGGAACTTGTATACCCAATATTTTACAAGAAGTGTAGCAAAGCGAGAAGAAACACTAAGCCCAAGGAAAGAAATATACTTAAAGTCTAATACAATCATCTTTAAATAAACTATCTAAAATTTATCAAACAGGGTTACAGGTTAAGGTACTTATCTGGATTGAATACAGGTGGCAGTGGAACCGACTGACTGGATTATCTCGTGACTAATGCCTCCCACGTAATGTCCCGATTATGATATTACAGCCCCTTTTATGTATATCGATCGAGTCCACTCCACATTGTTACAACAAACTGACAACTGTCCAAGTTCTCGAATATGATTGGCTAACCAACATAGACCTAGTAAATTAAACACAATAGTTAACATTTTCTTAATATAAATATCAATGTATGTTATGTTTTTGTCTTCCGAGTTTGTTGATTATTTATAAAAATATTTTATTTAATTGTATCTAATCGCTAAGACACAATATTCCAGATAATAAATAAATATAACATTAAACTGTTATATTTTACACAATGTTGCCATTACAAATAATATTCATAATCATTACTAGAATGTTGCTACTTACATCTCTAAAATTCCTAAATTTTATACCAACATTATTATTAATTTTGCAAGAATATTCAACATTAGTGCTTTTCATTCAGATCATAATCTATCAAGTGCGCAAGTTGAAACATGTTCGTCGTACGGTCTTACAACCCTGCCAGTTGATCAGTTACGACAACACTAGACCGGCCAGCGTAAAAGAATCTCTCACGCGCATTGATTGCTGCGCTTTTGATTTCTCTGTAATGGCACAGATGATAATAATAGTACAAGTACAGATGAAGTACTCGCAATGACGCTTTAAATAAATAGCAACTCTCGCTACGCGGTAATAAAGAACAGTCTAGTTCCCAACCGCGCATAGTGCCTCCAGTTTTACTTCAACATACCTATACATACACCGATAACAATCGCGCTTTTATGCAAGAATGAACCGAATCAATGCGCTTGAGAGATTCTTTTGCGCTGGCCGGTCTAGTGTTGACGCAACTGATCAACCGGCAGGGTTGTAAAGACCGCGCGACGAACATGTTTCAACTTGCGCACTCGCTTACTCGATAATCGCTCCGCTTTCTGCACGAGTTGACAACCGACTGACGAGCGCGGCTTGTAGGCTGCGCCGTTGTGTAGACAGTGCTTGGTCACTCGCCTATACCTACCGCAAAATATACCTACGCTTACTCGGACGGGCTCTCACGAGTCGGGCCACCACCCACCGTGTGTCTTGTGTAACCTCGAGATAGGTAGATAGGTAATCATTATTATTGTGTGGCCGAACCGTGCTAATGGAAGATGGTGGAAGTCTATGTATGTATGTGCTAGGTATGTAGGTAATAACAAATATTAAAAAACAGATCTAATAAAACTGGCTTAGTGCGTGTCGGATCATGAACAAAGTAGGGTTCCGTAGAGATAAAAAAAATTAAATTAGAAAAAAAACTAAGTTTATTTTGCAGTTTAGATTTAGACATTTTGTAAGGAGTTGACCTTTTTACACGTCTTAAGTAAGTCCACTATCACTCTTAAACTAAGAAAGCTTACTTAGCTGTGATAATTTTTCTTGTTCATTCATTATATGTCCTACTATTCCAAATCACGTTCAGATTTCTTGAAATAGAGGTTTCGAAACTGTAACAAAAATCAGCACTTAAAAACTTAATATTTCGTAAACTAATCATTTATTGACGGTCATGGCGAAACTATAAAGGTTCTTAGTTTGACTACAAAACCTTAAAAATCACCGACGTACCGATAACAACAGCTAAGTTAAGTAAATTTTAACCACCTCCGTGCCGTAATGGTTGGTCCATTCTCTGCACACCAGGAGGTCGCGGGTTCGATTCCCGGCGGGGTCAACTTTGTAAGAGTCTGTTTGGTTGGTGGTAGGGCATTTTCTTAGCCTGTCTGGCTAGCTACCACCATCTTATATAAGTCTTGCCGCCAAACATCAGTGTTAATAGCATTGATGTGTTCCGGCTTGAAGATAAGATAGCCAGATCTCCATTGCGTTGGGGAATCTTGGTAAACCCGCTTCTATCTTCGGCATCATCGTCACTTACCATCAGGTGAGATGAGCCTAAGTAAGGGCTTATCAATTTTGGATTAAAAAAATACTATCGGGTCGCAATCAGAACGCGTCAAACAGGATTTACCTATAGTCTGAGAAGACTAATTAAATCAGACCAAATAATTAATATAGTGTTGATAGTTAGTACAGTTATACCTTTATGTGTCTAGATGAATATACTAAAAGCCCTCGAGGGAGGGACACGAGCCAGCGGTGGGAGAGGGGGGAAAGATCTAATTTTCAAGTTTTTTGCTTGTGACTCGAAAACTATTTATAATATCACTTTAGTAACTTCTACAATAATTATCTAGACTAAATTCTTTACAAATTATATCTGAACATTTTTGCTGTACGATCAGTACTTTAGAAGATGAAGAGTATTAAAGTTCATAAAAATAAGAAACAAAATCGTTATACCAATTTTAATTCTTAAAAATTGTAAAAAAAACTATTGCACGACTTATCAATCAAATTGTGTTTCACCTTCATCATCTTTATCATCAAAATCGATGGGGGCTCCATTAGTACAAGCTCCTTGGCAGCCGTTACAGATTATTGTAGAAAATGCAAACTTATACCCAGCTTACCACCTTATTCAGAAAGCGAAAGAAGAGTGTTGCCCTCAGCTGCAGTTCAGCTACAACCATTACTCGACCTCACAGTGAAACGAATCTGCATTATCTGAATTATTACAAAAATAAGTCTTCAATGAGGTTCCAGGGTTAGCTTCTAACTCTCTATGACTAATTTCAAAATGGGGTTGTGATGGTAGTTCAGCGCAGAGCCGTTACAAACAGAAACTTGCAGGTGATCATGCAGAATATAGCGATGAACATTTATTTTCGGTCACATTCGTTCCACTCCGTTTAGTTGATGAGCGAACTAAAAAAGTCATATGGCAAAATCCTCGTCCCAATTCCACCAGGTTCTGCAGGCTTCTGCGATTCGTGTTTAAAAAAGAAACCAGGGATGTTATAAAAAATGAAACTCACCAAATGCAGGAACAAATTTCAAACCTGGTTCCAACAAAATTGGAAATAAACAACTTAGAAGTGGAATGCAGGCATGAGCTGGTACTTACAATGGTTGACGGCAAAATCTGTAGCACATTATCTCAATACGACTCTTCTCAAAAATGCTTCATTTGTGGAGCCAGCCCCAAGCAAATGAACTACATAACAACTGACACAACATCAACATCTAACCAAGAAATGTATACGTTTGGTATTTCACCCCTCCACTCATGGATTAGGGCATTTGAATGTCTACTACATATTTCCTATAAACTAGAAATAAAGAAATGGCAAGTGTGATCGACTGAGGAAAAGAACTCTGTAGCAACAAGAAAACACAAAACACAGCACGTAGATTTTTTAGAAATACCGAACAAACAGCAGCTATCACAGGGCTTCATTTTGACATCATCTTCCGATTTCGTGTTATACTGGAGACACTATCCTGCGACCACGAAATCGATTCCCAAAAGTTTGAAGAATACGCTTAAGAAACAAGAGAAATATACCTCCAGCTTTATCCTTAGTACTACTTAGCCCCAAGCATCCATAAAATTTTGATTCACGCTAAAATTATAATTGAGGCGAGTATACTTCCTCTAGGTCAGTTGGCAGAAGAGGCTCAGGAAGCAAGTAACAAGGAATACAGACGGTTTCGTGAGCACTTCAGCCGCAAAACGTCAAGACAAGATACCAATCGGGATGTACTAAACAGGTTTCTCATACATTCTGACCCCTTACTGTCCAGTTCCAATAAGTCTGTTCCTAGAAAATACCACACTATACCTCGAGAAACTATCATGCTTCTGAAAGCTCCGGAAATTATCGGGTCAAGCAACTCAGACAAAGAAAAAGAAAATTAGCGACGACAGCTTATAATTTAATTTTTTAACAGAACCTATCATGAAATTGTATTCATTAAAACTATTTATACAACTTATATGAATATCATTTTTGTATGATTTTTTCAAATATTTCCTAACGATTTAGATAAATAACAAAATAAAGAAAAAATAATAAATTTATATCTTAATATCTATGTTAAGTTTCACCAAGACCAATCCATCAAATCTGTAGTTATAAATTAAATTCATGTACGCTGAATAGAGTTCCGCTAGATTAGCAAAATATTACACTGTACGACGGTTACTTAAACTAATCAAATAAATAAAAACCATCACTTGTAAAACATTTATTTTCATTTCCATGAATCAACCCTAGCGCTAAAACGACGTTCAGTTGCCGCCGGAATTCCCGCGCCGCCCGTGTACGCAGTTATGACCGCTAAGTCGAGCGCCTTAATGCCCATGTTTCCGTGTATTGTCGGACAGTGGGAACGAGTAGGTGAATAAACGCGTAGGTATTTTCGTTTTATAAGGAAGTGCAGTATCTGTTACGAAGTAACTAGTATCTCATCTGTCGCGCTCTCGGCCGAGTGACGGGGGCCTGTCAAAAGGAAGTTAATATTATCGTATACTAAGGTCCCTTAGAGGCATTAAAAATTCAAGCATACAGTCAACGCAATTCTGAAAAACGTGTAGGTACGGTGATTTCGAATATAATATTTACTCGCAATCAAACCTATAATAATAGGGTACTTCCGTTGGCCTAGAGCTAGGAAATTTGGCAAGAAACAAAGGTCTCACGGCATAACTGAGGATAGATAGGTGATAGATAAGTTGCAGCGGTGACGCCTCCTACAATGCGGCGTACTTTATTTCAGCCGACTTGCAATCCGGCGGAACATGAATTCACCGTTTAACAATCCGGCGTTTTACAGCGCGCTGTTTTGCAAAACGGTGGATTCTACAATACGTCTACCACAGATACATGACATAAAGTTTATCAATCAGGCAACCGCACGTACGATCTTATAATAACTTACATTTAAAGAAAAAAAAAGGTCTTTTACTATGCATTCGGAATTTGAATTTTCTGCGACCGGCCTTAGTGCGCCCGAGACGCGTGTGTAAAATGAACAGATTTATTCTTACGTCTCTGTGGAAGCACGTTTTAATGATAGCAGTTGCGTAGTTAGTTGCCAGTTACAAGCTACTGCTCGGTTCGAGTTATAAAATCTCATTCATGTAACAGAATTTAAAAAAAAGTTGTTTTCGGAGGAAAAAACCGGAAATAAGGTAATGATATAAAATTAAAAATTTGTGCAAAAAAATTGAAGGTTACATTTAAATAGGTATTTATGTACACAAGTACGTTACATGGTACATTTTAACCGCTTCTGTGAATGAAAAGGTATCATTTTTATAGTTGTGTGGAGAGGTGTGGTGGTACGAACGAAACCCTCTCGCACTTGGTCGGTTTTTTTGTGATGGCAAAAAAACCAATAAATAAAAAATGCGTGTGCATATGTGTGTGTGTGTGTGTGTGTGTGTGTGTGTGTGTGTGTGTGTGTGTGTGTGTCTTCATAGTAAAAATAACTATTCGACCTATTATACTGTGATGTTCTTTATTTCAGGAAAAGCGGAATAAGGTCCTTCCCATACAAATCCAGGGTCTTTGTTATTTTTTCTCAAAAAGGTCTGTAACGACTTTAAGGAAACCTTGTGGTTACTAGAATTTTTTAAGGCCTCTTACACTAGGTACTTCAGTATTCCATAAAAAATCGTAAATAGGTACTCCCACTATACAAACCCAGATTATTTGAAAATTTTTCGTAGTTTTTTTCTTTGCTACTAGGTATTAGGTAGGCGTTTTTAATGCTGAGTACCTGGGCGACCTAGCTTTACTCAGGGCATAGTACCCAGAGCCGTTAAGACATTTAAAAATACGCTACCTATGATACACATTGCGCGGCATATTTCGTTTCGCGCCCGACTTCCCTGAAATGAGACCCATCTAAATCGATTTTTCGCCCCGTATACTAATTTTCAGGCAAATTGTTACAGACGTTTCCGGATTCAGATTATATTATATATAGGGTGACTGTTAATTAGTTCTTGATAGTAAAGGATATGAATGATATGACTCGTGATTACAAACAACTTTCCCAAAGAAACTATATGTCAAATATGGAAAAACAATTTTGGTCCTTTATAAATTTTTGCCGCTTTAATAATATGTATCGAGGACCAAAATTTTTTTTTCTGATTTGACTTAAAGTTTCTTTGGGAAAGTTTTTTGTAATCACGAGTACATTCATATCCTTTGCTATCAAGAACTAATTAAAAGTCACCCTATATAAGGTGTAACAAAATTAGGTGAAACTGTTTTAACTGATGCTTCTACCCATGAAACTGAACAACTTTCCCCATGGAACCCATAGTCAAATCGCAAAAAAAAAATTGGCTCTCCCATACTAACTCGATCAGCTGATCAATCAGCCAACTTAGTATGGGAAGTTCTTAGTATGGAACCTTAATCCTTATATATATATATATATAAGGTCTAACAAAATTTGCTGAAACTATTTTAACTGGTGCTTCTGCCCATGAAACTGAACAACTTTTCCCATGAAACCCATAATCATACCTCAAAAAAAATTTGAACTTCCCATACTAAGTTGGCTAATCAGCTGATCGAGTTAGTATGGGAGAGCCACATTTTTTTTGCGATTTGACTATAGGTTCCATTAGGACAGTTGTTCAGTTTCATGGGTAGAAGCACGAGTTAAAATAGTTTCAGCTAATTTTGTTACAAACACCGGAAGACGTAGCGTAGGCAGGCCTTCCACTCGGTGCACCGACGACCTGGTGAAGGTTAGCGGGAAGCCGCTGGATGCGGGCAGCGCAGGACCCTTCGCCGTGGAAGTCCTTGGGGAGGCCTTTCATCTGCAACTGATATAATTAATGATGAATCAAGAAAAGTAAAAGTGGTATCATTTGGGAAAGAACCATGTAATTTGTTTTGAACAGTCTACGAGGGCAATTCAACAAATATTTAGCCTACAAAAGAAAAACGAAAATTTTAAGAAAGTAGAGATTTATTTTTCGACATAATCTCCTTTCAATTCAATACACTTGGCCCAGCGATGCTCCAACTTTTTTAACCCGTCCAAAAAATACGATTTCCCGAGGTCTTCAAAATAGGTCTCTGTGGCGGCGATGACCTCATAATTCGACCCAAATCTTTTGCCGGCGAGTGACTTTTTCAGATTTGGGAACAAGAAGTCACAGGGAGCCAAATCTGGAGAAAACGGTGGATGGAGCAGCAATTCGTAGCGCAATTCGACCAATTTGGCCATGACGACGGCGGAGGTGTGAGCTGGCGCGTTGTCGTGGTTGAACAGCACTTTTTTCTTTGCCAAATGGGGCCGTTATTTTTTCAATTCGGCGTTGAATCGGCCCAATAAGTCGGAATAGTAGAGCCCCGTGATTGTTTTACCTTTCTCGAGGTAATCGATGTAGATCACACCTTGTGAGTCCTAAAAAAACACGGGCCATCACCTTTCCGGTCGATTGAACAGTCTTCGCCTTCTTTGGAGCTCGTTCGCCGGGTAAAGTCCACTGTTTCGACTGTTCCTTGGTCTCTGGTGTGTACCAGTGAACCCATGTTTCGGCGACGGTCACAAAACGACGCAAGAACTCCGCCGGATTGCGTTGAAACAGCGCCAAACATGTCGCCGATGTGGTCTCACGGTTGCACTTGTTGTCTGGTGTGAGCAAACGCGGCACCCGCCGATAACTTTTTCATACCCAGTTCTTCGTGCAGAATATGATGCACTGTCCCTTCTGCGATGCCTACAGTCTCAGCTATCTCGCGAATCTTCAATCGCCGGTCTGCCAACACGAGATCGTGAATTTTTTTTACGTTTTCCTCCGTAGTAGCCGTTTTCGGTGCACCTGGGCGTGGCTCATCAAAAAACGACGTGCGGCCACGAGCAAACTCGTTGAACCAATTTTTGACGGTCGCTATCAAAGGAGAGAATGTAATCACTGAACGATATTGTTATTTTTCCATTTTTGTAAAACCGATCGACACGCTCGCTTCCAAAGGCTGTCAAAACAAAACAAATGGAGGGAAAAGATTGAAAACTTCTTAGTAGACTTCAAAAAGTATTTACTGCACGATAGTAAAACTCTTTTGTAACAACAGCGCCATCGGGCGGCGAGGCTAAGTAATAATTAAATGCCCCTCGTACTTAATTCCCAAAATCTCCAGAATATTGTCTTTTTCGACAGATTTATAAATTAATGTACATTGTCCAACAGTGGACGTCCTTCGGTTGATATGCTGTACATTGTGCATAGTGTAACAAACAGTGAATAATAATTGGATACGCTAAATACGTTAAAAAATCCGACTTCCCTCGCAACAACTTTTTTTATTCACAATTGGTAAGCCCTCACCTCACCTGATGGAAAGTGGCGATGATTCCGAACTTAGTACAGTTTTGTTTTTTGTTAATTTTACGTTAATTGTTTGTAAATTTTGATAAAATTTATATGAGACCAACTTGGCAGCATAAAAAATCATGAAAATCGGTTCACAATTTGCAAATATATCGCGTAACAAATTTAATGTTTAAAAAACAGACGAACCTCCTCCTTTTTGGAAGTCAGTTGAAAACCTAGAAAACAAGAAGTAAAGCCTTCTGTTTTTTTATATTTTCTATTCTCTTGAATGGGACAACTTGAAGTGATAATTCTGCCGTAGGAGGAAGCGGATTATCTCTTCCGTTATGCTAGAATAGAACACATCAATTGCTGTTATTTAACTAAATTCTAAAGTTTCAAAACCTATCAATTTCCCGAGGCACAACATCTGGCGTAGTCGTTGTGGCCTCGTCGCGTCGTCGCACGCGCTCAGTCTAGCGTCCGTCCGCGGTGTCAACGACCTCATCGCCGCGAACACGACTCGCGAGGACGCTCGTAAGTACATAAACGTGTTAGAGGTGCTTATACATAGATAAGAGAATAGAAATACACGGTAACCCGACTGCCCGGAGGTGCCCGAGAGGGTAATGTTTTTATCAGCTGAAAAGCGGTAAATGGTAATGCTACTTGTGAAACTAAATAACTTTAAAATAATAAATAAGTTTATTTCGGACCACAAAAATCCATAATATGTGTTAGTAACAATAGAGACCTTGCCTATGTTAGTTAGTACTTAAAAACTACTTGGGAATAATAAAAGTATCATTTTACCGCACCGGTGACTATCCCCACCCAATACTTCAGGAGGGGAGAGTCGAACCGTGCGGCGATCGTCCTCAGGATGCCGTTGTGGCTGCCGCGCGACCGATGGAGAAGTGAGGAGACTTTCTTGCGTATAATTGCGTGAAATCCATCGGTTCTCGCCTCCGTAAACATTTGAGACGCACTACAGTGGCGCGGCAGCCCCATCAGCATCCTGAAAGCGTTATTATACTGCACTCGCAGGGCGTTGTAAGCTCGTTTTGTGTAACTAACCCACAGACTGCTCGAGTAGAAAGATGTGCAATATGCTTTAAAAAGCGTTACTTTTACTTCTGGTGAGCATCGAGCAAATCTGCGAGCTAGGACATTACTCCTTACTGCCAACGCCCTGCGCTCCCGCTCTATATCGAGGTCATCTTTTAAGTCTACCGTAATCATGTGACCGAGGTACTTAAAATTGTCGACCACTTGCAAAGCAGTACCGGAAATCATAACCGGAGGTACAGTTGAGGGCTTTTTGTTCCCAGACTTAAACACAAGAACTTGACTTTTCTTGGCGTTGTACTTAAGCCCATGACTAGCCGCATACTGCTCACAGGCAACGACAAGTTTTCTAATTGACCCTATTGAGGGGCCCAGCAGCACCATATCGTCGGCGTAACTAATGTTGTTAAAACAAGTACCATCTATGTGACAGCCTACATGCGTGCTGCTGAGCTCCTCAATGAGCTGATTTATATACAGGTTGAACAAACTCGGAGAAGACAGCCCACCCTGCCGCACTCCGCACTCAAGTTTGTATTCGTCAGACAGACCACCAGCCCATCTCACATGATTCAATTGATTTCTATACCAATATCTAAATAGTGATATGCATTCCACCGGTATACTCATGCCCTTCAGCTTGTCCCAGAGTACATCATAAACTACTAGGTCGAAAGCCTTTGATAAGTCCAGAAAACACGCGTACACCGGCGTCTTTCTATCTGTGTAGTACTTGACAGCCTGCTTAAGACACAGAATCGCACTTTCAGTGGACAGTCCGGTTCTGAAACCAAACTGTGCATCGTGCAGCTTAATGTGTTTGTTCAACTGATCATTAAGCAAACTGTCAAGCACCTTAGCTGTTATAGTGGCAAGTGAGATGGGCCGGTAGTTCATCGGATCCGAGACATCTCCTGTCTTATTTTTGACAATCGGTACAACCACCGTTCTCATCAAAGACTCGGGTAGATATGAATGCCCAATGCAAAGCGTAAAGAACATCGCCAACACTCGCGGCAGATGAACGCCAGCATATTTAAGGTGCTCGATACTCAAGCCGTCGTGACCTGGCGACTTGCCTCGATGCATACTCATTATTACCCTAGTAACCTGCTTAACAGAAAATCTAACACTAAGCGCTTTATTTACGTCGTCCCCAGCATCGTGCAACTCACCGTTTGAAGGTCCTAGAGGCGACTGCACTGTAAAAAGCTCCTTAAAAGTGTTGGCGATGCTCCCACTGTCAGAAGCACCACCCACGCTCACGGGAACGCTCGGCTTGATATTCTTTTTCTTTGTGTTTTTCCAGAAACTTTTAAAGTCTTTATTTGCATGATTTGATGCAATTATGTCCATTTTTATTTGATCTTGCCTATTCTGGCACCATTTTAACTTTGCCTTAAAAATCTTTCTACTTTCGGTCATGCCATTGTATGTTGCACCACAAGAAGGTTTACCGGCATTGACCCAAAGCAGAAATTTTAATCTTGCGTTCCTGTGAGCCGGAGCAACGTGTTTGTTCCATCCTGCAATGTACCGACCCCTCCTAGCACGTTTCTTTTTATCAGATATCTCTGCAGCTTCACTTAATATATTGACAATATCACAATACATACTATTTAATATATTTCTATGCTCAGTATTACAGCACATACTATCAGCACATAATCTCATTTCTGAAGGAAAGTCCAACAGTCGAAGTTTCTCATTGCACAAGCTATGATAAGAATTAATTTGTTCAGTCGTTCTTTCTCCCCACATTACAGATCGACTTTGAAGCACATTTACTTCATACTTAACACATACTTTACCTAGCTCACATTCCATAACTAGGGGGAAGTGGTCAGACCAATGCACATCATACTGTACGCATACACTGCGAACGGTCGCTTTAGCAGCTTCTGAGACGACACAGTGGTCCAGCCACCTCCTACAACCATGAGCATCACTAATAAAGGTATACGTATCAGAATCAATACCCAAAAGTTCAATATCTGCACACTGCCAGTGCTGCTCTGAACAAAAACTTAACAGCTCATCACAGAAGAGTTCTCCTGGGTGGGCATTAAAGTCTCCTAACACATATACTACCTCAGTACTACCAACTTCTTCGACAATTGAATTAATCGTACCTAGGCACTCTGTAAACACTGTCAAATTTTTGGCAGAATCAACCGGCATATATATACTAAATATAAGCAGCGAACGCTCACTCACGACAGCTTTGACTGCACACACACGCACATTATTGCATTTAATCACTGAGACCGAATGGAACGCAGACTTACGCCACAGTATAGCAACACCGCCGTAAGGTCTGCCGGTCACAAGGCCGGCCGACGTATCCACGGCTGATGTACCCGTGCACCCGAACGCCTCATCCACAGTGTTCAGCAGCGGCAAGTCGTGGGGCATAAGCCATGTTTCCTGGAGCGCCACTATATCAGCTGACTTACAAAACTCCCTGACTCCTTCCATAGACCTTTTTAGCGATTTGCAGTTAAAACTAATAATCTTACTTGGTAAATTTGTACTATCCATAAAATTTATTTAGTTTTAACTAATTCGTTCAATCGGGCTAGACTGATTATTATCTAGCCGGTCATGCCATCTAAGGTCAACAAAACGCCGGAAAGAAATCCCTGCCGGCCACAGTCCGTCGTCCAAAAAGGTATCAAGTTTGTACTTATTTACAAAAATTTTGTACGAGTTATATTCTTTTTGGGTCTTCATTTTAATTTTGGTAATTGAAACTCTTTCTCCTGTTTTACTGAAAATGTAGTCAATAATATCCGACTCTAAAACCTGTTTGTGTACGTTAGATATAAATAGGGGTATTTTTATCTCGGCCGCCTTAAACTTAGAACTTAGGTCAGACTCGGCTTTGCCCCTGGATCCGACAAATTTGTTTTTCAGTCGCTTTTTTTGGATAACCTTCCATTCGTCACTAGGTTCAGGTAATTTCCATTCTCGACCATCTCCAGCCATTTCAGAAAAAGATAATTTTCTCGGTGCCGCCGTACTTACTGCAGTCAGTTTGTTTACATCCACGCAAACAGCTGACGCCGGCAATCGACTGTCACCACCGACGTCCCCGTCGGTTGAGCTCGGCCGCCCGTTCCGATGAGTCACGACACAAGACGTACTAGTAGTATCTTGTGCCAAATGATTCTCCAACCCATTCACGCACCCACTCGTTCGTACGGACGAGGGGGATGGAGGCATCGTTTGCGCACTGTTATGTGGTGCGACTGCGACCGCTGACTGCAGTCGGAAGCTGTCACTGTCGAGTTCAAACGCCCGGTCTTTCTGCGCGTGCGATGGAGATGGCGCATTATGAGCGGCAAGCGCTCGGTCTTTCTGCACGTGCGACGGAGACGGTGCATTGTGCGCGCCTGTATGGGAGTGAAAGACAAGTGATTCATTCCCGTCACCGCAGACGTTGCCTTTTTCAATTAGTGAGTCATTTCTCGGCGTAAGGATTGCCATCGGACCGCTATCACGCAAACAAGCGCCTCTTTTTATGTTAACGTTTAACCTGCAATTCTCACTCAAAATTGAAGAATACCTGCAATCATACATTTTCATTTCTAGTTCTTCCAGCTGTTTGCATGTAGCGTACGTTTCCTTTATTTCCTGTAGACCCGATTTCAGCAAGACAATCTCTTTTAGTAAAGCAGTAACATCTACATGATCAAATGTTACAGGGGGAAGCTTTCCTAATTCCTTGGCCACAAAAACTGGTAACAGCTCTGGATCAGTATTTTTCAATACGCTTATGATGTCCTCAAGGTCTCGTTGTAATTTTCCCTCTTTGCGTCTCGAGATATTACGAGTACTGGTCTTGATCGTTTCAAAAAGTAACGATTTTGCCTTTTCCACGTCTCCCATGCTAAATGCTGAGGCACAAATACGCACAAGACTCTCATTATCCATCACGTCTATTTTGTTACTAATAAACGTGAGCACTTCACTTATAACCAGATTGCAACTTGCACATTTTAACGTTTTCGAAGTCATATTTTCAAATTCGTAACGATAGGTCGATGACCGTCCGTACGCGTGTGAACGATACCGCGAACGCGATAGAACTTTATAGTCTAAGAGCGGGCCGTATGCAACCCTAATTCATCGAGTAGCAAGATGCGACCTATCTAGGGTGTTGCATATTAAAAAGGTAAGTCTTAAAGTACAGGGTTGCCTGGGCGTAACGTGGAGCTTTTTGTACAATAAGCAAAAAAAATAAATCTTTTTTTTGGTTGTAAATTACCTCATCGAGTAGCAAGTAGGTACCTAGTACTTTCTATAGTACTTATCAAGTAGTGCCATAATATACAGGGTTGCCTGGCCCAAACCTGGCACTTTCGTAAGTCGGCCTAATTTTAGGGTGGCTAAAAACTGAAGAGCGGCCCGTATGCAACCCTACCTCATCGAGTAGCAAGATGGAACATATCTGGGGTGTTGCATTAAAAAGGTAAATCTTAAAGTACAGGGTTGCCTGAGCGTAACCTAGAACTTTTTGTGCAGTAAGCAAAAAATATATAATTTTTTTGGGTGTAAATTACCACACTTCTTGATAAGTACTATCGAATGTACTAGGTACTCACTTGCTACTTAATGAGGTAATTTACACCCAAAAAATGAGATTTTTTTTGCTTACTGTACAAAAAGCTCCAGGTTACGCCCAGGCAACCCTGTACTTTAAGACTTACCTTTTTAATATGCAACACCTTAGATAGGTCGCCTCTTGCTGCTCGATGAGGTAGGGTTGCATACGGCCCGCTCTTAGTCTATTACCCTAGATTAACCTAACTATGCATCGGAGTAGAAAAAAAGTTGGAGTTTCCATACAAAGCAATATCAAGATATCATCAGTTTTATTCAAAATAGTTGCATACTACGAAATATGAAAAATAAAAATAATCATTAGTTAATTATGTCAAAATTAAAAACAAACAATGTCATTAGGACATGAAAACAAAATGACACCAGAAGTTATAAATACATTAAAATGATTAAATAATATGTCATTGATGCCTTTGACAATTCACACGGACAGTACCCGGTCACGGGTATAACACGAGATTCTCCATCGCTCCCTCTTTATACCCCTCCTACTGAAATTTTAAAAACCTTACTCGTTTTGGTTTCCATCTGTTTAATCGAAATCACAAAATGAGTACATTAATGACGCTGAAAAACTGTGTGGTCACTCCTAGGTATTTCAAAACATTTTTAGAATGTGGTTTTTGACAGATGACAAAAACTAACTCAGTCATCATCATCTTTATTTGCCGCTTTAAGCGAAAGGCGTTGCTGCGCGAAATGGCACCTGTAATTAATCACTAATTAATCAGTTTTTATTAGTATTTGAACTGGACCAAAATGGACTGACAGAAAGGTCCGCTGCTAAAAGAAATTCCAATTACAAAATATTTATTTTAAATAGGTGGGAAGAATAGACGCACTCTCCATTTTTCCAAAGAGGAAACGTTTTTCACCTCTGAATATTATCCGATCATAATCATTTTTAAATAAAGGTTTGACACAAAAAAAACTAGGTTTATAGGTTTTCTTTTTTCAATGCAATTAATAAGTTGTAGGTATTTTATTTGTGAAAGACTTTTTCTCTTTTTTTTGTATGGAGAGTGCGTGATATTCTCCCCTCTTAATATCTATTACAAATTACAATAATAATGTCATGATTCTGATTACAGTCTCAGGTTGTTGTATTTGTTGGAGGATCGGATACATGTCCATAAATCCTTGTCATTTACACAATCTATTATTTTTTATTAGGCATTATACCAAAAAGACAAATACAGATCTACATGACTCCATGAAATCAGATCAACCCCTTAAAAAGATCCATTAATATTCAATCTTGTTTTACACAACAAACGAGCTGTAGTTTCTGTTCAAAACGATATACTTGTAGCATGTACATACGACACCAGAAGTCACCGAGGAGAAGTAGATGGGAAAGCGATCCGCTTTCGTTGACTTTCTCGTTCGTGAGTGAGTTCGTTGTCAGTCTCTGTATACCGACTGACTGACCGACAGTTTCTGTATTGTACTGAGTGTGTATAGACGTGGGGCGTAACTTTAGAAGAAGTTTCCAGTTCGATCGATATGATTAAATATTTTGGTATTTTTTGTTGGTAAACAAGGAACCCTTATAGTTTCGCCATGTCTGTCTGTCTGTCTGTCCGTCCGCGGCTTAGCTCAAAGACTAGTAGTACTAGAAAGCTGTGATATTTGGCATGGGAATACATATTGATCACGCCGACAAAGTGGTAGTTCGATCGATATGATTACATATTTTGGTAATTTTTGTTGGTAAACAAGGAACCCTTATAGTTTCGCCATGTCTGTCTGTCTGTCCGTCCACGGCTTAGCTCAGAGACTATTAGTACTAGAAAGCTGTGATATTTGGCTTGGGAATACATATTGATCACGCCGACAAAGTGGTATAGTAAAATCTTGAAAAATATTTTTTTTGGGTACTTGTAAAGTGTAAATGTAAAGAGGGAGTGATTTATTTCGGTGACGTATTCTATCGTGTGTGGTTGGTATCGTTGAATAGGTCTTTCAAAAGTAGTTTTGAAAGACCTATTCAAAGGGTTTGCTCAAACCATTTTTCGATTCAGGGATTTGTTTACAAAATATTATGCTTTAATGAAAGTGCAAATTTTTGTTAGAGTTAAGTCCCCTCCCCCCACCTCCTACCTTTTAAAAGTGTGCTAACAACGATCCTTAAACGTAATAGATATATAAAATACCTACGCTTTGAAGTAACTACTCCTTCCCACTGTCAATACACATAAAATGTGTCTTAGGCGCCCTGAACAAATAATCTAGATTTAACCAATTCTGTTCTGACATAGATAAGATAGCCAGTCTCCCATTGCGGTGTATGTTCTTGGAAAGTAGGCTTTCACCTTCGGTATCAATCATCACTTAACCTCAGATGAGATACCTAATGCCAAGACGTGCTTACCGGTTGTAGGTGAAAAATAAATAAACCCTTCCAAAAAGTGTCAATATTATAATATCTGCGTACGCAAAACCGACGAAAAACTGTGTTATTATAAATTAGAATACAGAATATTGTCTTCAAGCGTCACCGCTTTTCATGCATAAAACATTTTTTCACAGCTAAGCAAATCCGAACACGCGGCACCAATAAAACATGACGTGACATTCTCACGTTTAGAATGGTATTTGCGAACGTCGCACAATACGAGGAACAAACACCTTATACAGTGCTTCGTAAGGACTGGGCCATCTACTTTGAAAATGGCGCTATAGACGTAAAAACCCTTACAACCTAACATAACATGGAACATTGCGTTGCTGTTTTTATTGGGTCTATCGAGCACTGCAGGGGTGATCGTCCACATGCATATTACCTAACTTATTACGTTAGAAATACTTCTATCATTATATCAGCCGCAAGACGTCCACTGTTGGACAAAGGCCTCCCTAATTATTCCCACAACGACCGGTCTTGCGCTGCCCACATTTAGAGCTTTCACGCACTGCGATCGCCAACCCGCTTGTCAAGCGTGGCGATTACGGCAAAAGCCCCAAAATACTTATCCAAGTAAATATTAACAAATGGTGATATTAAACGGTATTATATACCTTCACGTTCTTTAAGAACATTTGAAAGAAAATATCCGGACCATCCAGTCCTTAACTTAGATGGAAAGTATTTACGTGGAATCGCTTATTCAGTGCGCATAGCGCCAAGTCGGCAGGAGACGACGTGTAGCTTCCTAATTCCCCTAGCTAGTAGGGCGCTGAGTCAGTTCGATTACACTACAAGGTTTCGCGAATTTGATAGGCTAGAGTATTCTTAAGTTTTAGCAAAAAAAAAAGATAAATCTAAATCTACCTTGGAAACTTTTTCTCTTTAAGCCCTCATTCAATATTTACCGTTATCGGGCTAATTTGTAGTTATAGACACTATCTGTATTTACACATATAAAATTTGCATTACTTATACGAGTATCTAGATTCTACAAATAGGCTAGGTGTGACCTAGACGACGGTCCACCCTTTCGGTTTCGTGTCTAAAAGTCCTTCGATTCTCGTTTAACCCGCGGACGACGCTGTGTGTGGGCATGTATCGATCGATCAACCCCTCAGCATGCTCCGGCATTGTGAGAAATACCCGTTTCTCTATATATAGGGATTACGGAGGGTCATGACGTGTTGTTTGATAGTATTCTGAGCATCGGCTCTAAAATAGCATTTCTCCGAAAATGTCAACCCTAGCATGTTTCAGTCACATAACAATGACCTATTATATAGAGAGAGCAAAGTTCGTGTAAGCATTTTCTCGGGCTAAGAGGTCGCAGGACAGCGCACACTATACGGTCACAAAGACGCCTCGTCGTCTCTTTGCGGGAGATTTAGAATATCTGAAAATGAGCTCAAGTGTGATGAAGATAGAGATCTACCTTTCTGTTTTCTTCCCTACAAAGTTACATAGTTACACTTTTCAAAATTACTGTCGTGTTTTTACAATTTGACCCACTTCCCGGTTCCCGTTTGAGCTGAAATTCTGCATGCACGTTTAGCTTGGATGACAATAAATGGTTAGCTAAATGACGTCATTCCAAATCTAGATGGCGGACCAGTTATTTATTATCCCCATGATATGGATAGGGTTTGCTGAGAAGAATAGGAGACAGGGTTTGCTGAGAAGAATACGAAATAAATAAAACTATTTTCAAATAAAAGCTTGAATCTAAAAGTTTTTAGCTTTTTAGAAATGAGCTTATATTATATCTGGATATTTTTGTGGGTAAGAGAGAGCTTCGGTGGCGTAACGGCTAGGGCCGCTGCCTCCTGTCTAGGAGGTTGTGGTTCGAATCCTGCCACAGATCAATGTGTTTTCGAATTCCGATATTATATACGTTATCTGACGCTCTTAAGATGAAGGAAGAACATCGTGAGGAAACCTGCACACCTGCGAATAAACTCGGAAGTTTCTGTGTGAAGTTGACCAACCCGCACTGGGCCAGCGTGCTCGAATAAGGTCTGATCGCCCTAGTTCAGGGTAGGCTCGAGACCCTCGGCGGGGACATATTATATAAGCTGATATATCATGTCGTATCATGTTTTGTCTATTCTGTTTTAATTTTACTGTTATACTTTTTATTTTATAGCTGTTTTTCTTCCACACAAAGGAAAAACTACTATTCAATAACTTTACTAGTAGTCTAGTAATTTTTACCCACGACGGAACGGAGCAGGTATATGCGTTTAGGGTGAGAGATGTTTGTTTGTGTGTGCGTTTGTGCAAAGTAATGTTCCCACCTATCTTCTAAACTAATGATCCGATTTTGATGCGGTTTTCAATAACGGGTTTGTGTTTGATGAGTTCATGTTCTTAGACAGGTGTCATGGCTGTAACTCACTAGGGGGCGCCACAATATTAGTGCAAAACAATGTTGCAATATAATTAAAACGAAATGTCTGATTACAATTCTGTTTTCAGCAATGTGTACGTGGTAGCTTAATGCATGTTAACTTAATATTATGTGGTAGGATGAATCACACTTATTGTTTTGCGAGATCTTACCTACACATTATATAGATTATAATTCGTATATGCTCTCTAAAAAGTCTGAAATAAAATTAAGCAAAATTAAAAATTTTGAAAAAACCCACGACGGTAAAAATCTCATCGAAAAATAATAAAATAACTCAAAACCCCCGACTTAACCCAATTATTATGTAACGAAATATTATAATAGACGTAAAAATACTTTCTAAAAAAGAGTTGATATCTCGAGAAATCGGTAATAGATATACTTAAGTACCTAAACAATGAATATCGATGTTTACAGTTTTTTCCTAACGTGTCTGTTTCTCGAAGATATACTTAGATGTAACGATAATAATTTTACCATAATACATAACCGAGGAATATCCGTCGGGGGCTGCCTTTCCTATATGAAATTTCAACAAAAATTTAATCATACTCATAAGTGTATTTTATGTCGTCGTTAAACATCTACAATTCTTCAATAATTGTATTCACGTCACTAGAAAAACTTTAGCTGGTTTAATTGCAGCCCCCGACAGATATTCCTCGGTTATGTATTATGGTAAAATTATTATCGCTACATCTAAGTATATCTTCGAGAAACAGACACGTTAGGAAAAAACTGTAAACATCGATATTCATTGTTTAGGTACTTAAGTATATCTATTACCGATTTCTCGAGATATCAACTCTTTTTTAGAAAGTATTTTACGTCTATTATAATATTTCGTTACATAATAATTGGGTTAAGTCGGGGGTTTTGAGTTATTTTATTCTTTTTCGATGAGATTTTTACCGTCGTGGGTTTTTTCAAAATTTTTAATTTTGCTTAATAACAAGAAAATAATAACGCAAATAAATTTTGCCAAGCTGTAGAAATGTTATCGCCACATAAACTTAACGTCGAAACTACCGTCTTCATATGTGTATTTCTCCACTACATTTTCACCAATTTTGCTATTCGCTCTTTTATTAACACGTCCCTGTAATATCAATAATGACCAACATTACGCCACGCAAAGTCAGCTAATAACAAGCCTGCGAACAGCGCTAACCTTTGTGTTCCAATTGTTTCCCACGATCATTGATTGCCTTGCCTTGCTTGTCTCTGGAGGGAGTCCTGTACGTACGTAGTGTCGAATGTTTTACCACCGACCAACGCATCATCGAAAAATGAATAGTCATTCACTCTTAACAGTTTTCCTTACAAAATAAAGTTAAAAGCGGTATAGATGTGTCACAGTTCTCACCTCACAGTACCTGACATGCTGCCCTCCGCAGGCAGCAGGGGCACACCCCGGACACTCCATACAAACGAGCGAGAAATGATATACATAATTATAACTGACGTATCTATAGGCAAGAATGCAGGTAGGGTTGAATCACACCGGCGGTTATTGGTCACAAAATGTTTGTTAGTTATTTACTGAATGCTGTGTGAATATACAAATCTTTTTTTTTTTTTATTCATACTTTTCGTTGTAAACGAACACCGTTCGAAAAAAAAAACACCACTTTCCGAATGACGTACGAATTAACACTGAAACCTGCTATTATTTTGTACATCTTTAAATACTTTTTCCTTGACCAACAAAAAAAAAGGTCATCTACTTCTATGACGCCGAAAATCGCTGCCGCTTATTAAAAAAAGGTCCTCTACTTCTCTGACGGGCGAAAATCGCTAACGCTTATTCCAAAAAAAGGTGAAGTCAATTTGATTGTTTGTTCGAGCGGTGGTTGTTTACAACATGACAAGTATGAAAAAAAAAAGATTTCAGTTAGGCCTTTACGTTCGGTAACTGGTTGGTTTTTATGCTTGTGAACGAAATCACAGCGGCGCGCAAAGTGAATATAGTGAATAAAAGTGCTTGCGTAGCTCGTCCTTTACGTTTGGTACCCAATCTGAGTGACGGGGGGTCGAGGTCGAATTTAGAGAGGGGCAGGGAGTGTCCATACTGTACGTTAGTACTAATATATATACTGTGCCCCTACTATTAACTAAGTTATAACTTGTATTGTAAGAAGTTTCTTTATTTTTAACCGATTTCATAAAAGGAGGAGGTTTCTCAATTCGACCGTATATTTTTTTTTATGTGTGTTCGCGGATAACCGATTTTGATGATACTTTTTTTTGTTAATAAGGAGATAATATCTCAAGGGTGGTACCATAATAAGGAAACCAGGATCTTATGACGGCATCCCAGAGAAATCGAGGGAAACCTTAGTTTCCTGTTTGAAGTCGGTTTTTTTTTGTTCAAAATTATTTCAGTTTTGTATAGTGTATGAAATAAAGACTTTTTTCACGTCAATGATATAGAGTTATTCAAAAGGTACACATGCAATCTACTTAGGGTTATAGCTGCAGGGCTGCCGTGACATGCGAAGAGTCTTCACTTATTAATCCAAAGAGTTCTTATTTTTAGGCTGCCATTTCACCAGTAATGACTCTTGGCGTGAAACTTCTTTAAAAATCACATACGGGGGATGTCAGAAAACTGACATGCAACAGATACAACGCCAGAGACTTAAATTTGTTTTCAACAACCTCATTTCTCGCAACAAGCAAACCTCATTAGTTAATATCTTCTCACGGAGGAAATAGTAGATTGTTAATCAAGGGAAGAAAGTGACCCATGTCACTCGAGATATTTCTGGCGCTCGAACGAAGTGAGAGCGCCAATAGTTCGAGGGTGAAATGGGTCATTTTACCCGAGTTAAACACTCTACTTTTCATTTCGACTGTGAGGAAATGTATTTATTGTAATTAAATTATTTATAGCGATTCTGTGAGCTATGTCGGTTACTTTAGTTCTCCTGCGGATCTCCTCGTTTCTGATTCGATCACGCAGAGAAACTCCGAGCATAGCACGCTCCATTGCCCTTTGGGTGACCTTGAGCCTTCTTATGAGGCCCATAAAAAAAACGGCACCGGAAAACGTAGCGTAGGCAGGCCTCCCACGCGGTGGACCGATGACCTGGTGAAGGTCGCGGGAAGCCGATGGATGCGGGCAGCGCAGGACCGGTCGTCGTGGAAATCCTTGGGGGAGGCCTTTGTCCAGCAGTGGACGATTTGTGGCTGATATGATGATGATGATGAAATTATTTATTTATTATAAAATGTTAATTAGATATCAATAAATTTGTTTTACGTATATCCAACCTCTAACCTTTTCGCAATGGCCGCTTGCCACGGCCGACTAGATTGAAACTAATCGAGTTGGTCACGACGTGCATCTAGGTGGCCATGCCGAAAATTGAAAAAAAAGTGTCATGTTATCATGGCATTATGGCGCGCAGCAGAATAGAGGAATGATTTAAATTTTAATCTTCTGTAATTGTGAAAAAAATAGACCAACTATAAAATGATTTAATATCAATCTGTACAAATACAAATACAAAATACAAATATTCTTTATTTGCCATTAAACAAGGTACAAAATTGATGTTAGTTTAAAGACCGTAGAATCTCTTGTTTAGCCATTTTATGTTATAGCATGCAAATTTATAATTAGGAACATTAAAAAAGCAAGAAAAGAACAAATTAACAAACAAACAAACAATTAATTGTAGATCGTAATAAACACGTCGTTTAATGTATAGCTGAGTTTAGATATATGAAAACCTCTTAGTTCGACTCCGTGGCTGGCAATAAAAAAAAATACTTTCCACCCTAGGGATGACAATACTTTCCACCCTAGGGATGACAATACTTTCCACCCTAGGGATGAAAATACTTTCTACCCTAGGGATGGAAAAGCAATGTTCCACCCGGCTCTCTACTCATGAAAATTAAACTTTCCGAACAGGAGAGATAAAAATAATATAATAGTATAATAAAAATAGTATATGGAGAGAGGTGGCCAAGTCGATGCAATTTATACGGACTATTCCAAGTGTTTTGACAGATTGGATCATAATATCTTAATTTCAAAACTTAACAAGCTGGGAATACATGCCGATTTGCTTCGGTGGTTTAAACCCTACCTTGAAAACAGAACTCAGGCAGTTAGAATTGGCACATGCTTATCAGAGTTTGTAACCATTCGGTCTGGAATTCCTCAGGGCTCACATCTTGGTCCATTATTATTTAATATTTACACTTATAACATTGGATCATGCTTTCATTTCTCTCACTTCTCGATGTATGCCGACGATAATAAAGTATATGTTTCGATAAAGGATAGAGGTGACTGTTTGAAACTGCAGGATGACTTAAACCGTCTTTCTGAATACAGTCAAACCTGGATAAGTGAGAACTGGATAAGTGAGAAAACTCTATAAGTGAGAGTAATAGCCAGAACCCGTCATTTTAAACTCCCAAAACCTCTATTAGCGAGAAATAGAAACCTCTGTAAGAGAGAGTCGTTTTTCCCTCATAGACCTCCGTAAGTGAGACTGCTACTGATTTTTACCTCTATAAGCGACAGTCGAGTTTTTTTTACAACTTTAACATCTGCTATTTTATGACTCATTCTTAACTTTCGTGGAACTTCCTACAATTGTTTTTGTATTGTTTTCTCGTCAATAATGTACCTATTCTATTTCGTGGTTCTAAATAATGTTGTTATTCTATCGCATTCTTTTCGAATGGACACGTGTGCCTGTGTACCGTCCTGTTTGTCCGACTTAATCAGTTTATAGTTATCAATTGCGAAGGAAAGTTCTGTTCTGCATCATGTCAAAACGGAAAATTAAAGTACTTTTATTAAGTGATAAACTTAAAATAGTGAATGCGCTTGAATCCGGAAAATCGCGAAATGAAATTCAGAGGGAGTTTAATTTACCAGAATCAAAAGTATAAAGTCAAAAGACTCTATAAAGTCTGAGTGCTCTGATGGACATGGAAATATTAAGAGGACTAGAGTTTCTAAATAAAATAAAATTACATGTTGCATGAATTTTTGTTTTGTTTTCGTAAGCATTTAAAATATAATATGTACATAATATATGTTGTGCATATCATGCACATAATTTTATCATATTACATACTAACTACATTCGTACTTGCTGTGACTTGTTATTGCTGCGTACCTCTATAAGAGAGAAACGCTACCCAACCTGCATTAGCGAGAAACTCGGGTTAGTGAGAAACCTCTATAAGCGAGAATGAGATTGTGCTCCCTTGAACTCTCGCTTATCCAGGTTTGACTGTATTGTATAACTAACTTATTAGACCTGAACGTTAGTAAATGTCAGTCAATCACTTACACTAGAAAGAAAACCAAAATAGACTTTAACTACATGCTGAATGGATCATTAGTTGCCAGGGCTACTACAGTAAGAGATCTCGGTGTCATATTGGACAGTAAATTATCTTTTAACGAGCATTACGATCATATTAGGAAGACTGCCGGTTAGACAAATTCTTCTAAGGTATTTGCTAAGTTTTATAACAGAGGAATAATGGTTGATCGTAATGCATTCGTTCTTTCTCGGAGTAAATAGTAATAAATAGATAAGTCTACTAATAAATTAAATTGCATAGGATAATTGTTTGACAGGTCATTAAATCACTCTGATTTGTGTTAATCCTATCAAGATAAATTCAAATATTTTAAACGGGGACATAGTTTGGAATGGGCAGTGACGTCATAAAAACGCAATTTACAGAAACGTATAAGTTATATTACTGTTCTGTTCCGCAGGTTACCAATCCACGACGTTTAAGGCGCTAATTTCACTCAATCCGATTAGGTTGATACGTGTTTCAATAAAATCTAACGTAAGTCTATTCAATTAAGTTTAAATTAATGCGGGCTTCAACGCGGCTGTTACGTTGAAACCGAACGCCCAATTCTCGATTTTTACATGTTTTTATTACTTTTCATCACTTTCAAATAAGTTCAAAAAATGTGTTGCAATTAAAATAAAAGGCCTTAAAGCCACCGATTTCTGTATGTTGGTTTCATTCAATATTAACTATTTGTTTTCGAGAAATTTTGCAATTAATGCCAAAAACAGGGTCTACAGTATATTTTTTTACATCAAAAGTGGTAATATTTTTAAAATTGTATTCAATTATATCGATTTTTTATTACTTTAAGTATATAATATTTTTTTTCCATGGGGATAGCTTTACACAGTCTTTCAATAATTTGAATTGAATATTGTCATTTGACTCATCTTAAGGCCTTAAGTTATAACTGTTCTGTTCCGTAACCCTCAAATGTAAATTATTTTTCATTGTTCGTTTTGCTTTGCCCCCCCTGCTGGTGATTGCGCCAAACGAAACCACTGAACTGGGGGAAATACACGCGAGCCGCGGACAATTGAAAATGTACTATTACTCTGTTACTACCACTCCTATTATTGGTTCCGTAGTTCCGTTGACATTGTGCGAAATGTTTCCTGCTTTTGTTCTCAACCTGATACTTGGGCAAACAATAGTGTTCCGTTTGGTTTGAGTTGATTTTGTGAAATAAACTACAAGGAGGAAGGAGGGTTCATCAATTATCACAAGTATGACTTCATCTCCGTTTTAAATTAATTTTTCACCTCACACGCTCGGAATAGTTATTTGTTATACAAGAGTGCAAAGTTGCTTTTTAACCGCGTGCTCAATTTTGATGACCGAGCAAGCTAAAATTAGAATCCTGAGCGTTAGCGAGGGAATCAAAGAGCACGAGGTGAGAAATCTTAGCACTCGAGTGCAACACGTAACTTTTCATTCCACCTCAGCGAGGAAATTACTAAATGGAAAAAAAAACATTTGCGCATTACAAACAGTTTCAGTCAATCCTGTTGGCGTCAAATAAACTTCCTCGTCACTATAATCACTCATTTTAGGTTTTTCACTTGTTTTCAAGTTTCTTGTTTTAACCTAAGATTTTAACAATATGACTTGAAAAGAAAATGGCGCGCGCAAAGCAAATTAAAAAAAATACACTAAGAAGGTTCCGAGTCTGAGGTCTTTAGATTCTTTGATAGATTTTCCTGTAATCTGATGCATTCAACCTATATATTGTGATTTTTTCATGATTTTGGGCCCAGTAGTTTTGGTTATGGGGGAAGGGATGAGCAATTTTCGCCTATTTTTTAAATAACATCAAAACTTCATTTAAAAAAATACATTTGAGATTCTCACAACAAACCGTTTCATTTGATGTCACATTATATTTTTTGAAAAACATTATATTTTCTAAATAACCCCCTAAAGTGGCCTCCATGTTAAAATTCACTTGTTTCTCTGGGTCACCGACTTACATGTGTGATCAAATTTCAACTCAATCGGTCCAGTAGTTTCCGAGCAAATTGGCTGTGACAGACGGAAGGACAGACAGACACACGAGTGATCCTGCAATGGTTCTGTTTTTTACCTGTGAGGTACGGAACCCTAAAAAGTGTCATTCATTATGATTGTAATGAAATCAAATAAATTAGGCCTTGTTCGTCATTTGCTGATGATTAAACGTGTAAAGCAGTTTTTTTAGATGTGAAGCCATTACGAAACGGCTTTTTCTCGCATTTACATGATGCGATAGTACAAGGGTGTGAGTTATCGTCGTTTTTGTAATAGTTTTTGATTTAGGCAACCGGTGCTCTCTTAACTTTCACTTGACTAGGCCCTTCTCTTTAATGTTGCGCCTCTTTTATCTTGAAGAATTTTTCTTCTTCTGACGTGTCGATGGCAAGTTTTATCTCTCTCCACGCGCACACCGCAGAACTGAATTTATTAGTCACATTACTACACTATAACTAAGTATGTCGGAAGGAAACTTTTACAGTCATTTATGTCATTTGTTAAATGAATAATAACAATATGTCCGCACGTTCCTAGTATTTTAAATTTTGACATAGTTTTCCATGTCTATAGGTATCCAGTTAGTCCGTGGTCCGTAAATGAGAAACTCGTACCGATAAGGAAACTTTCCCAATCCTAAACTCTGTCGTCGCGAGGGCATCTAAGACCAAAGTTAATCCTAGTTGTTTTCCAAATAGTGTTCAATGTGAGATTTCCATTCCATTGCTCTCTAGCTCGTGTGTCTCGGTGTATTTGCAAAACCATGCATGTAAAGTATACAAATGTAAGTTTTGAGTTTTGTGTCGTTTTGATTTTACCTAAGAAGTGATCATAGTGTTATGCCTTCGTCGTGTTTTTTCGTTTAAGTTTCACCCCTCGACAGTTCTTTGTAATTAAGCCTTTATCATTTTATCTAAATAGAGCGCGATGATTGCGCAACGGGATCTGTGGGGTTGCCCTATTTGTATTTTTTTTTAATTTTTACGTACACCTTCCACTATAATGTAAACAAATCACACTAGTTTACGTCTTGTTTTCACCGTTCTTTGCACTAAACTTACATGTTAGTACATATTTGCGTAACACTTATCGGCACCATTTAAAGCCCATTTCACAACACATTTAATGTTAAAATAACGTCAATTTGTGAATGGTTTGTTTACTTTTTTTTTATTGAGGTATAACATTTATTCCCCCTGCAAACGAAACGATCGAGGAGAATATGGAGTATGTCACACACGAATCTGAGTTCACGACTAAAGCAACCCCCTTCATCTCCAACAATCCTCGTGAATGGAATAGTTTGACTGTGAGCCAAAAATATGCCGCCTGCCTTAATCGTACGTTTAGATTTAAATAACAATAATTACATTTTCTCTGTTACAAAACGATAAAACTCTTTTAATCAAACTATAGTGAAGATTGCTCTACCATACCTTAAACTACTCGAACAAAATACAAGTAGCGAATAACATGGATAAAAGCGAGTATTGCAAAACGATAACCCTATAATTAAACTGTAGTGGTTATCTACATACCGTTTGCTCTACCATGGCTGTACCGTACCTTAAACTCCTCGAGCAAAGTGCAAGTAGCCAATTACATGAATGTAAGCGAATATTGCAAAACGATTACCTTTTAATTAAACTATAGAGGTGATTACATACTTATTGCTCTACCGTACCTTAAACTCCTTGAGAGGAAACGCGGCCTAAAGAATAGGTATTTGAATAAAGCGTTGCTGTCTCCCTCCCCCAAACCTCTCCGTATACATACAGCAAGAATGGGAAGACGGCAGCGCAGACCGATAATAGACACTAAAATTGACCAAAACAGCATTTCGTAGTCCCCTATTTCCTCCTCCAAAACTTGAGCAATAATAATATTTTTTTCAAAAATAACTTAAAATACGCTTTACCTATGCTTGTATGTTTTCATTTTATTTGTAATATGTGTATTATTTTTATGGTGGGTGTCTGAAAATGACGTTTCAATTGGGCAATTTTCTCAGTTTTTGAAGGCACCTACTTCCTATTGTAATTACAATATGGGAAACAACAAAACATAGGGGCATGGCCATGGTAGATATAGGTTTGATGGTAAAACATTATTGCTCTATTGTCATTATCCAGGGAGGAAACAGGGGACTGCGTTTGTATGGAAAAAATGGCGCCCGCGTTTCCTCTTAAGCAAAGTGCAAGTAGCCAATAACATGAATAAAAGCGAGTATAGCAAAACGGTAACCCGTTAATTAAACTATAGAGGTGATTACAGACCTATTGCTTTACCGTAGCTTAAACTCCTTAAGCAAAGTGCAAGTACCCAATAACATGAATGAAAGCGAATATTGCAAAACGATTACCCTTTAATTAAACTATAGAGGTGATTAGTGATTACATACGTATTGCTCTACCGTACCTTAAACTCCTCAAGCAAAGTGTGCAAGTAGCCAATAACATGAATAAAAGCGAGTATAGCAAAACGGTAACCCTTTAATTAAACTATAGTGGTGATTTATACACCTCTCTTAACTTACCTAAAACCTTAGACGAGTTCTTGTCTAAACCTTAAACTCCTCGAGCAAAGTGCAAGTAGCCAATTACATGAATAAAAGCGGGTATTGATCTGTCGAACGAGAGGCGTCCGCGTGGCGAGCGGTATCCATTTCGAAATTACGTAGTTATATACTCGAATTAGAGCTATTTTAGCAACGTTGCTTTTGCCAGATAAAATAAACTTGGCTACTCGGCGTGAATATTCTGTACTAGTAATAATAGCGTTTCAGGAATGCAGAAAATACACAAAGACAAAGATATAAACAGTATTGATAGGAACACGTGTTTCGTTATATGACGTGATTTCCTCAGGCAATCGATGACTGCCCTACAACAGGAAGCAAACAACCAACCGAGTCAATAATAAACTGTTTGGCAGAAATATGTACTCCGATGACCAAATAACAATAGACTTACGACACAATGTTGCATAGAGTTGGTGGGGTTTCTTGTAACTTTTTTATTCGTGGACATAAGCTTCTTTAGATGAATTTTTCTTCGCGTTTGTTCCAAAATTTATAATAAGCCATAATTTGATATTGATGTTTCTCTATGATATGCGTTAAATAATTCACATAGGTACATATAGAAAGTCCCAGTGGTATTTAGTTCATTCAGACTGTTCGGTAAACGACGCGTCTAATATAGTTTTACTTTGAATGGGTGATCCGATTTTTATGATTCTTTTTTTATTTGAAGCTAGTGCTTCCCGTGTGGTTCCATATAAATTTTATCAAATCGGTTTAGTACTTTAGTAGAAAATTAACAAAAACCAAAAATAATAATGCAAAAATGTACTAATTTGTTGCGATGGAAGTCGGTTTTTTAACGTGTTTAGTGTTTTCAATTATGTTAAATCGATTTTACAATCCTCGTTCTGACTTACTTTGGCTGACAATTCAATCCAGTTTTCTAAAATTTATTACCAGTTATTTATTAAATTTTATCTACACACTCAGATTTTGCTGTGTCTTGCTTAGTCCTTAAAAAATACTTCTCTCAAAGTTACGAAGATTCCACTTTGCTTATTCGCCGGCCGCCATTATAACGACCCGACAGCGCAGCAGCGACCGGTCCGAGCGGGGTGAACGACCCCGTGGCGTCCCCGCGATCGAACAACACACCTCTCTGTCCCACTTACGGCTGGATCGTTTCGCTCTCCGTGTCACCGCAGCGCGCTGGTTGCCTGGTACTTTGGACTTGTTTAATTGATGTTTTTTGAGGGAGTTGGCAATTCAATGGGCCTGGTATAGTTTTTTTAACATTTAACATAATAATTTGTGCTCTCTGCGAGGCTCAAAACTGTAATTAAGTCTATTTTGGTCTATTTTAATATCGAGTCAAAAGTACGGTAGGCTGTATGTATAAGCATGATGCTTTTGACTGCGTCAAAAATGCCACCTTAAACCTTGCAATTAATTATACGATACAGCTTGATTAAAAAAAAAACGTGTGGCACTAGGGGACTGCCGCGGTAAAGCTATATCATAGCATTTTTTATCAACTTTTATCACTAAGAAAGTTACACCAGTAAAATTGACTAAGTCCTTTTAGTACCGCAAATCGCTAATAGAAGGAACTGTAGGTTTTTAGAACGCGGTAACGTTACGTTATGCTCGGCCGAGCTATGGTAGGCGGAGTGGGGGGTGTTAGGTTTTATTTTCGTTACGGAATTTCTTGATTCGGTCGCCGCGCTCAAAGCCCGCGATAAAAGCTATGCAATAGCTTAAAAACTATTTTATTTACAGTTTTGAGCAAATATTAAATAATAAGTATGTAAAAACTCGTATCAGGCTCATTGACATCCTACGAATCCAATCGCTTTCCTATTATTTCTTGCTTGTTGATCGTTTACCTCTTCATATTACAGCTGCTCTGATACTGACGAGTAGTTGTGTTTATTTGATTTTGGAGAGCAAAACCTTTTCCTTTTTCTGTCCCATTGCACTAAATACTGTGTGTGGATTGGCTGGATGTACACAAATGGTAAAAAAAAGTGTGTGTGTCAGCTCCGACGCACGACTGGAGTTTACTTCTTAAGTACGATTGTCTAGTCTAAACAGGCACAAAACAGGGCTTGACTTTGGTTTTAAGTTTACTCTGCACAGTTTTTATAACTGATGGATGATTCCAATTTCCGGCCTCTTTTCTTAGCTGATGTGTCAGGTGTTTTAGCTCCCATGATCGCAACTACTAATGATCCATCTGGTGTTTGGTAGCAACTAACCTAATATGCTTTGGATGCGGTTATACAAGCATATCTTAGGTCATACCATAAAGGGCTCTTACATTGATTTCAAGTTGACTCTTCAATTAAATCAAGAGCATTTTTGTTAAGTTTCTCTTGTAATGTTTCTAGTAATTTGTGGACATCATTCTTTATATCATCACTCGCTTGAATAAGGAAATGATGAAGTGAAAACTTTCTAACATCACTGTGTTTAAAGTCGTTCTGATACTTCAACAGTTCACAATTCATAATTTTCTTCTTTTTTGCTTCTTGAAGAAACTCGTGGAAAAGGTCTGTGCTGGTTTCATGATGTCGAGCTGTTTTTTTGCGATCTACAGTGACGTATTTTATAGTAGTCCCTACTCTCGAAAGGATGGGTTTTTCCAGTAACATTTAACCTCCGTGCAGGAAGACTGCGACGATGGGTCCACATTAAAAATGTCACTGCATGCTTACAACCACCAGTTGAACCTGCACAGTCCAAGCACTGGCAACTGACGATTTCACCTTTAGTCTCGTCTATCACCATAGTGACTCTGTATGAACTAGCCCGCAATTTTTGCTCGGGGCAGATCTTGCAATTGAGTGTGCAAAGTCCTGATCCACGATGTAGTTGCACGTACCCAATAGCATCGTCACCATAAGATTCTCGTGCAGCCCTAAAAATGCAAACTAATTACTTACTGTAAACAAAATTTATTCTTTATAACCTAAAAAACTACAATTGAAAGAAAGACCATTATTTTGCCTTCGCAGGATTAAGGTTACTTACGTAGGTAGTGTTATATTATTTTATAGTACTTACATTGCTGTTTTTACATTTCTCAGCTCTGCAGAATAAAAATCGGGGTTATTTTTGAAGAACATTTCAATCCTTGATTGCGTACACTTTGGGCAAGTTTCTGCTATCTGCTTTCACAAAATTGACATCCATGATGGAGTGGAATACCAAATTATACGATGGAGATTGTAAAATATCACAAATTTTCAGTATATATATAATCATAAATATTTTATATTATAAATATACTGAAATTATATATACAGATCAAAAATAGTAAAGGCGCGTCTCCTCCGACCTGTTTTGCAAAACAATACACAGATACAGTACAATTATACTCCCCGCGCGGGTGGAGAGGGGAAGGATTTGTTTCATTTTTCTACAACTGCCGTGTCGCGCACAATTTTTGTTTCAGAAACATTTCCCTGTAGCAGGAGACGGCTTGAGTATGAAAACAAATGTTTTTGTTTCATGTTTTCTGTGTAGTGTTTCAAAAAAGCGGGCGCAGGAGACACGCCTTAAGACTGCAACAATGACAGAACGTCATCTTAGATTCAGCCTGACTGTTTTGTATCACGTGACAGAGGTGCGCACAATAGGTTGCGCGCAAAGAGAATATAACAAACTACGTTTTCGATCACTAGATTTTACTCCTCATATTTTTTTCATACCGGGCGCCTTATATGCAAATCGATTCTTAAAGAGTAAACTCCAAAAAAATCTCGCAAACAAAAACAAGAGAATGATTCGCAACGCAGAAATAGTGTCCTAGTTGGAAACTTGAATCCGGCTGCTTCGATTAGTGTACTGTATGTTGAAAACTCTATTTAATTCTATTTTAGATGCCTCTCTCTTTTGTAATATTGTTTTGACTAATTGACAAAGTCATTGAATTGACTCGTAAAAATAATCTTTCTTCCTTTCTTGGACATTAAGATTTCCCTCCATATTTCTTCTGCAGAATGAATAACTTAATCATTGCAGATTACGCTGTATAGCTACGCGTCTCGTGATATGGCGCTTTAATTGTCCCCTATAAATCGGCATTTTAAAGAACCTGTCAAAATATCGCTTCTTCGAAACTATTTAATGACCACATAAAGAATTTCTGTCTGTTTGCGCGGTTCTAGGGTTTTTAAATCGAAACCAAACTATGGTGATGGGTCACGATCTAAAGGAAAAATGTTAAGGACTCACCAAGGTCGAAACTAGTAGCACATTTCCAAGATGGTGGCAGTTCTTCGTTATATCAATCGTTCGGCACACACAATGAGTTTTAGAACGCTCTAATTACACTGCTAGAACTGGTAGATGCAGTTGCTTTGTTTGGTATGTTAATTAGACCAGCACAGCACTTTAATTTTTGCTTATAGTTGAGAAAAAGGCACACAGCGATGTCACGCGTGCGCAGGGCCGGAGCTAATCGGTTACTGGTCGTCCATCCGAATGTCATCTCACATTTCTTTTTTATCACTTCATATTAATTAGCAAGGAAGGGACAAGGACAGACATATGATTTCAGATAGGATTAAAGGAATAGGATAATCACCATAGATATGGCTTAAACATTCCCCCCGGCTTGAGAGGTCCTAACCTTTTAAAAACAAACGAAAATTAAGTTAAACTAAATTTGTGAACAGCCTTAAAAAACTTTATTTTAAATTTTTCAAGAAAGCCCACTAAGCAATGACATTTTTATTAATACTTTGTAATACGAGTAAGTTAAATTTTATTTACGGTAATTTAATTCATTTTATTTTGTTAATAATTTTAACATTAAAATTAATTTAAAATTTAAGAAATTATTAACGAATTATTCGATATAATGGACTGTATAGTTGAGTTACTGAGACGGTAAAGGAAACACTTTCACTACAGGTCGGCGATACACTCCAGATCTTGTCCTAACATCAACGACTCGGGTTATCCCATCTCTCCCGGGGTAGGTTTGCTCTACAATACCCAAGGGCCAATCTAATGGGGCGCTATTATCAGATTTTAACAAGACTACAGCGCCCTTTTGAATGGAACTGCAGGAATTCGTCCATTTATTACGGACCTGTAATGAATTCAGGTATTCTACCTTCCACCGTTTCCAGAAGGACTGGACTATATTATCAACGTTGCGTTTCCTTTGTAGTAGAGCAACATTCTCATTTGTTAAATCTTCTGCAGGAAGAGACTTTAACGGTGTCATTACTAGAAAATGAGCGGGTGTTAAAGCTAAAGGTTCAGAAGGGTCACTGCTTAACACAGAAATAGGTCTTGTGTTAAGGACTCATTCTACTTGAGTAAGAAACGTAAGCATCTCCTCATACGTGAGTAACTGATTGCCTACCACCTTTAAGAGGTGAGGTTTGACGCTCCGAATATTACTCTCCCACAATCCTCCAAAATGGGGAGCAGAAGCAGGATTGTACTTCCATGTTATACGGTTTTCACGCAATTCGTTGGCGAATTTATCCTTATATTCTTCGGATTCCAGCAATTGGTATACATTGTCCAAATAAGATTTTGCGCCAAGATCAGAGTAGATTACGGCGACAGGGCCACGGCGAGATATAAACCGTTTCAGTGCATTCATAAAGGTATCAGTGCTCAAGTCAGAAGCTAATTCGATATGCACTGCCTTAGTAACAAGGCAGATAAACAGGCATATATAGGCCTTTTGACTGCGCACACCTCGACGTCGGTATGGCACTATATACAAAGGGCCTGCATAGAACTCCTGTGTGACAAAAGGCCTTCGCTTCCTGCACTCTGCAAGCAGGCAAATCAGCCATCATGCGAAATTCATTCCGAGGATTCGCCCTAAAACAGATATTACACCTTTGTACCCGATTGCGAACTATATTGCGGGCTGACAAAATCCAGTATTTTTGTCTGAGAAGGGACATTAATAATTGAGGTCCCGTATGTAAATATTTTTGATGATAGTAATCTATAAGAAGATCAATTAGGTGATCCTTTCTAGGAAGCAATATGGAGTGCTGACTATCATAACTCAAGTGTGAGTTACTCAGCCTACCTCCGACCCTTAGCATATCATTTTTTACAAAGGTCTTTAATTTTAAGAAAGCTGGGGGTAGCTTGCCTCCGGATTTGGCTATCTTGAGTTCACTTGCGAAGTGTACCTGTTTTAATTCTTTGATAATGGTTTCTTCCGCCTTTTCTAAGTGAGAAACTTCAAATTCCCTTAGGAGTTTCCTCAAAAAGCGAAGAACATACACGGTAATCCTTAGCAATTTAGACAAGGAGGATAAGCGAGTGGATAGCTCATAGAAAACCGGTATCAGTTGCGGAGCTGTAGGCAAAGTAGTAGTCATAACCTTAGCCTTTACCTCAGGCGCTTCATTGAATGATGCTGGGTCAAACCGATGGATTGGCCATTCAGGAGGAGGTAAGCGTGCAAACGGAGACCCATGGAACCAGAGAGGGTGTTCTAGCAATTGTGCCGGTGTTAAACCCCTGGACAGGCAGTCAGCTGGATTTTCCTTCCCCGGTATATGGTGGAAATGGCAGGGATCCAATTCGCTTTGTATTTTGGCAACTCGGTTTGCCACAAAGGTCTGCCATCTAATAGGCAAAGAGTGGATCCACGCCAAGGCCACAGTACTGTCTGTGAAAGCGTATACATTAGTAATTTGACAACGCGTTGAATACGTGTCAATAATCTAGCGCATTAATCTTGCAAGAATAAGATTAGCGCAAAGTTCCATTCGGGCGACAGAAATCACCGTCTTAGATGGCGCCACTTTCGATTTCGCACACACTAAATTTACTAGTGATTTTCCCGAGCTTGAAAGGTAGACGTGTAAGTATACAACGCCACCATATGCATTTTCTGATGCGTCTGCGAATCCCAGAACAGATATAATACAATCGTTATTGACTCCGAGTTGACGAGGCAATTTAATATTTTGAAGTAAGGGCAATTTCTCCTCAAATTTTTGCCACAGGGTCACTATATTGGGGGGAGGCATTTCGTTCCATTTCAAGTCTTCTTTCCAGAGAGATTTGATTATTAACCCATTTAGACCGATAATTATTTTTATGCAAAAATTGAGTTTTTTTTAGTAATAACATATTCAATTAACCCCAAAAATCATAAAAAAATATTATAAAAAATATCAAATTAATGGGGGGCCGTACCATACAGGGTACAGTAGGACTACAAGTAAGCAAAAACTACTCCTTTTTCAAAATTAAGTTTTTATTTTATTTTTAGTATGATTCATAATTTGCGTAGTGTAGGCAGGCCTCCCACTCGGTGGACCGATGACCTGGTGAAGGTCGCGGGAAGCCGCTGGATGCGGGCAGCGCAGAACCGGTCGTCGTGGAGATCCTTGGGGGAGGCCTATGTCCAGCAGTGGACTTCCTTCGGCTGATATGATGATGATGATTCATAAAAAAAAATCTACATGGACACCAACATTGCACTTGTAGGACATTGTTGATGGCACTGTACACACCTGGTTCTTTTCTCTTGCTTTGTGACAATGTTCTTTGCCATCATATCGAGAACCATAAGTTAAGTTTTTGAAGATAGCCGACTAGGACCTGGCTTTGTTTGCAGCCATGGTGACCGAAATACGGGACCATTGCTTCATCCACGCTATGATTCTGTTTATGTGGACAGTGTACAAGCAATTTCTTGACTTAATGTTATTTGTGCGGGACGGCCCCTTAGATGTGGCAGTAGTGGACTGTATTGTGGGCAGCTGGGGCCGCACACACACCAATATTTGCTGGGTTTGGAGAGATACACGGCGGGGCAAAGAAGAAATGAACAAACTTTGGTAGAGAGTCGGGTACTTGAGTTCAGGCTGCTAGTCAGAGCGGTTGGAATGCGTGGCTTGCAATGTCGGTCGGCGCGCCCGGGGCTTTATTTAAAGGGCGGCCTCGCGTGGGATGCGTCCCCCCGCCCCGCCTGCACTGAACGTTTCTTTATTTGTCTTATAAGCTAAAAATTATATTTACAATAAACAATATTAATTGGCTAACTAATTAACTGGCTAAAATTACTATCTTATTAAATCTGTTGTACCTAACGGTTAATTTAGAGAGCCAAGGGATTTCGCGCCAAAATATAGCGCCATGGCTTCCCCAAGCCGCGGATGCGGCGGTCGTTAAGATCCCGTTATAGGGGTATGGCAAGGGCTGGCTCACGCTTAGCTTCCTTATTAACCGTTAGGTTTCGGCAATAAAGACTTCTATACAAAACGAGAAATTCTTTGTTGGGCAATGATGGACAAACTGTGGCATCTCAAATTACAGTTACTTGTGAGTCTCTGGTGTCCCTACTTATTTCTAATTATTATCTAGTTATCTGTTAGGTTAACGTAAATTTGGATACTTATGGCATTACTTATCGACACATTAATTAACTGTTCATAATTGTCACTAACAACACTACACACTGCATTTTTTAATAATCACACACAATTATTGCGTCGTGTGCCGTTAAATTAAGCGCGTTTCCATGCTTCTAAACCGACTTTAAAAAGACGGTTCTCATTTTGAAGGCATAAAGTACAATGAAAGGTAAAGAGAAATGGAGACATTGTTTAAATAATAAAATTGTTTAAGAATTTGTTCCGATTGGTTTCGAGACGGCCATGGTGCTTTGAGGCTAAGTCTTTTTTTTACACGATTTAGCGCGTCGTATGAGGAAGAAGAGTCTGGTCTGGACTCGAGGTCGGCCTCCTTTTTGGCCCAACGTATCTCGCTTGCTAGTCAGCGGGGCAACGCAGTAAGCGTCTTGGGCACGGGTAGGGGGCACTGCGGAGAAAGCTTTTTGACTAGGCAGTGTTATTTTCATACATTGTTGAAGTTAACTTGACTCGGTAATATTTTGAATTTATCGGGTGAAAGATGCAGCAAGTGTTGCATAACATTAAAACGATAACTACCAAAGTATGTACTTTTTTAGTCACTACAGATAAGTGTTACCGTTTGCTAAGGTGCGATGATGGGACTTCAGGTCGTAGTTAATAAAGTATAACGTCTCCGTGGTAGCTCGTATAATGACAATAAAATGTGATAACTATGATCTTATATACTACATCTTAACCAATATGTCACGTAGGGTGAGGTGAGTCATTTACACACTACACCTCCCCCGTTGACGAAAAAAAAAAATATTTACCATATTATATATATATTTTTTTTTAAAAACCAAAATACTTATTTTAAAATATTATAGATCAATTTCTTATTATATTGTAAAAAGTTAAAATTTTCATGTTTATATCATCAAATAAAATACATTACAAAACAAATCTTTTTTAGAACTGTAACTAAACATAGTAATTATTTTCAGTTACGTACTCATTCATTATTTTAATCAATCGGTACAATATAATATATTTTTTTTTAAATAACGGTTATACAACTCTACATCCCTTTACAATGACATTCTTTCTTCATAGTATTCCTTTTCCACAGCATAATCTGTTTTCAAAACGGTACGGTACACATTACAACAAATATGGGGGGATTCAACGTCGAGCTCGCCGAACCGTTGGTCCTTTCCACATACAACAACAATATAAACAACAGGCATTTTATCATATGAGTCGACTCTATAACAATTTATATAAAAATAAAATAATCATGTTGACAAACTTAGTGTCTAAACATGGGGTTGTGCGCACAACCTATATTTATGGGGTTTTCCGTACTACTTGGTACTAAAAGACTCCAACTCTCTCTCATACAGGAAAACTCGTTCGCTCTATGTTCAAAAAGAAGGATCCAACCCTCAATGTGCCTTGCCTTCATTTCCTGTGTACCGTATCCTCAAACTCATAATAAACATACTAAT
The DNA here is from genome assembly GCA_947284805.1 of Coleophora flavipennella. Taxonomy (NCBI): domain Eukaryota; kingdom Metazoa; phylum Arthropoda; class Insecta; order Lepidoptera; family Coleophoridae; genus Coleophora; species Coleophora flavipennella. The sequence continues at coordinate 785,629 of CAMYPC010000001.1, read as the reverse complement.
TCATACAATCATATTTCCAATCATATAAGCACATTCCAAATGAAATTTGACTTCTAAAATATTGCTTAGCTTTTGGGTGATCAGTCCAATCGCTCAACAAAATCTTATCAACCAACATTCCCAAACTACATTAACATACTTTTCATTACCAAAACAATAACCATATTTTAATGACACACGCAATTCCATCTAAATTACACAAATCTTCATAAACATTCCTAACACGAGCTAAAGTCCCTAATGGTACTCGATGAAAACAAACGATTTTTATAACTTTACCTGAAACTCTACTAAGAAAAGTTTTCCAAAAAATTACCATTTCATTTTAACTTTAGATAACCGTATGTACAATCAATGACATTTTATCCATTTTTAGATTTATTATTCTTAAAATCATTATAATTGCCCTCAATACTTGACATGTTTGATAACTTTACTAGTATTTGATGTTCACAAAATATTTACTTAACTAAAAATTTTAACAATCCAATATTGTATGCCCGTCTATACAAAAAATAACATAAATGCGCTACAAAACCTTTCGGCTGACAAGAATTCGTAAAAAAAATGCTCTAATTAAATTTAAAATCAATCAGATAAAATTACTTTCCTATTTTATTATTTAACATGCCAATGAATTTAAAAAAAAATGTGCTCAGTCACTAGTATTTTATGTTTATACAGATTCCGATGCATTTTCTGAAACGTGCTTCTTAGTGCACTGATTTGCACACATTCTATGCCTATCTAACCCATCACAAAAATGTTTAACGCATCACGTTTGTTTCTAACATCAGGAAGTCACACGTTTTATCACTTTTACATGTTTAATCACGTTCTAGTCTAATTACTAGATATGAATATTTTTCCAAACAACATTAAAAAAAACATAATATAATTTTGAACCACGTAATGCGATGTTAGTTCTTTTGAGGAAAATATCTTAAATAGCTACTAGCGCGAATTTTAATAAACCCAAACATATTATAACAAAACACATACTGATATTCATTTCAAAACATTTTCAAAATTTTCGATTTAAATCGTTTAAGGGTACTGACTATATTTTTATTTAACTCTTTTATCATTTATAACAAAATACAAATAAAAGTTATGTTCTATATTTTTTTACCTACAATAAACATAAATAGGTACTTTAACTTTAGTTTTACTCATGATACTTATTTGATATGTAAAATTCAATATTGATATACAAATTATTTAAATTTCTTCACTTGATTGGTAATTTATAAAAACTATTTTTCACCAAATTAAAAATGATATTATCTCATCTAACGCTCAGATCAAACGGTGCAAAGAGCATAATATAAAATGTGATAAAAGTCCAAAAGCACCAAACACAACAAAAATGACCATACTTAAACCAAAAAAAAATAGGCACATTAAACCCTTAAACTTTAATTAATGTAACTCAAAAGTGATTAGCAAATTAAATTCTTAAACTTTAAAATAATAATGAAAGTAAATTACGCTATGGTCACATTTAAAATAAGAAAATTTGTCCGTATTAAATTCCACTAAACTTACTTCCTCGCATCTTCCGTTACTTCACTGTCCCTCTGGCGGCAAACATCTTAAAGTAGGGCAGGAAAAGGCCAGGAACCACTCCCAGCACCCAAAAATACCCGCCGTCTCGTCGACCGTCACACGACACACGACAGCAACAGCGCCCAGCAGCAACTCCGGCATGTGACACCAGGGCATGCGCAACCCTTAACCGCCCTTCATTCGGCTCCATTAGTGCAGTGGGTACTCTTATTGTTGTTCTTGACAAAACACTATTGTTATAGTCAATTTTACCAGAAGTCTCTTGCGTAAAACACACTTGTTTTTTATGTGTTGCACAGCGCTGCCCCAGCTACGCTAGGCAGCACTGGCAGGGTCGCCATGCGATGATGGGACTTCAGGTCGTAGTTAATAAAGTATAACGTCTCCGTGGTAGCTCGTATAATGACAATAAAATGTGATAACTATGATCTTATATACTACATCTTAACCAATATGTCACGTAGGGTGAGGTGAGTCATTTACACACTACAAAGGAATCCTTGCGATAGATGGACAAAATCAGAGATATCTTAAACACGGCTACAGAAAAATTACAGTTGAAGCAGTGTTATAGATACGGTGTGGCGCATAAGTCACAAAGGGGTTGCAAATGGGTATAATTTTTAATTGTTTTATCCAATAACAAAACTAATGGAGATGTTTTCTATTTAGGTTTTTATTACTACGTCACGTAAATGACCGCCATTTACGGCGTCACAAAGACGGGATCTTTCGAAAATACTACCCATTATAGTGGGACCAACGTAGCTCCGTGATTTTGACAGATGAGATCGTGTCGGATGACATGACTTTGTAACGGCGACTTAATAATGTCGATGTTATTCAAATATTAAAAATGCACCTAAAATATAAAAGATTTATTAACACTCATTATAATTACACACATACCTACATGAAATTTCAAAAGCCTAAACATTTGAACAAAATAAAATAATTTAAAAAATAAACAACTCCCTGCGGTGAATGCCGTTCGTGCAAGGTCATGTGATGGCATTATTACTAGAGATGTTACATAAATAACAGGATCATAACTTGTATTATGTTAGTGACTTAGAAATAACATTTCCAAAAGACCATGTTTTATTTACTTTTAATTCTTTGCTACTTAAAACGGGAGTTGTTTTTTCTTAGTAACACAAAAATAATTCTTGTCAAATAATATTATCGAAGTACCTCGCTGGGAACAAAAAAAAATCAGAGGTTAGCTTTTGTTGGCACTCTTTAGCCATACTTGAAAAGTATTGCCAAACAAAGAAACAGGCCACAGTGAAAACAGATATAAATAACTGGTGACAGATATAAATAATATTTCCCTGTTTCTTATCAATTTTTTTTTAATTTTAATTAGGTGTTGTAAACGCACTTTTAAATAGTCAAAAAAAACTTATTGTCTCATGCAAATAATTTCCTGATTCAGATTACAGTCTCAGGTTATGGTATTTGTTAAAGAATCAACACATAACTATATTCTTAGTCATTTATATAATCTATTATTTTATAATACCTCTAGAGGTAGAGCACAAGCATTTTTTATCATGAGTCTTGAGTTTATTCTGAGAAAAACTAGTTACATTTCATCATCATCATATCATCCGAAATCGTCCACAGCTGGACAAAGCTAACATTTATTGGAATTTTATTATATAATCTTATATATTGCCCTCAAATTACTTTTTAACCTTCTTCAGTCTCGAATACGCTTAATCTGTTTCATTTATATTTCCTAAATGCAAATTCTTAGAACGTACATGATTTTCATATATGTATATGTCAAATTCTATTGGCACATGTCGCATTACATTACGTGGTCTTTCATTTACACCTTTTTAAATTTAACTTAGCCGCCAGTGCCACTCACGCCACCAGGTCTACGGACTAAAAAAGATAGAGAAGGTTAGAATAGGGAGTACTTATAACATATTCTTTGTACCTTTTATGTATCTTCTATGTAATTAATAATATTATTATTTAATTATCTTTTTGTTTCTGAGTTTATTACTGCTTGCAACTTAGTGATCTCACGACAAAGTATAATTAAATATAATTAAAGTTACGCAGCCACTTCCCTTAAACCAACAATTTTTTTGATAAAATACATATAAGAAATAATTAGTTTACAAAATAAATCTTTAATTTGTAATAAGTTCATACTAATTATACAGTTAAATTATCCTACTAGTCATAACCTGTTATATATAATATGAGTAACTGTTACTGTTAGTACCATAACAGTTATACTAGTTAAGGTACACGTATCACATCTCTAAAACGATGTGTCAAAATCACGGAGCTAAGTTGTACGCACTAGCTACTGAAAAATTACAGTTGAAGCAGTGTGATAGATGCGGTGTGGCGCATAAGTCACAAAGGGGTTGCAAATGGTTATAATCTTTAATTGTTTCATCCAATTACAAAACTAATGGAGATATTTTCTAGTTAGGTTTTTATTGCTACGTCAAGTAAATGACCGCCACTTACAGCCTCACAAAGACGGGATCTTTCGAAAATACTACCCATTAGTTTTCTGAGAAAATGAGGAATAATTATCAATCAACCTTATTTCAGCTAGGATGTTAAATGTTGAAAACATCGAGACTAAGGACTCGCCGAAAGTAAAAAAAATCTATGATTTTGGTACGTTGAGCAACGGTGATATTATCCATGTTGAGTCGCCAAAATAAGTTTTATTCACGATGACATTCAAATTATTAACAACGTATTTAAAATAATAATAAACCTACTTAATTTACGATATAAAATAGGGGATCGGACTGCTAGACATTTTAGTTACTTACTTTTTATGATCTGTCAAAGACTAAACTTTTTTTTTTTTTTTTATTGAGGATCAAACAAACAGTTACATAATAAAATATTAAAGTACCAACGTATCTTAAGTGTTACTTATTATGTAACCAACGACGTTGACCACAGTTAAAAAAATAAGGAATGGATATTACAAGACGAAATTAAAAGGAAGTTATTACACAATACTATTTGCTAACTATTGCTAAATTTTAAACAAAACAAAAGCAACTATCTTTAGATTTACTTACATAATATAATACTCAAACTTACTTTTATTTATTTTAACTTTTTAAAGCATCTAAGATATTATTCTTGTACTTATATACTGGTAAAGCAAAAATGTCAATATTGTTAAATTTATTATTATATGTATGCACACATCGTAAAGTGGAGATCTATTTCCAGAATTAGTACGACAAAATGATGTTGAGAATAATTTATGTGTACGAGTTGATCGATTATATACTTTAACTGGGGTTTTGTAACATAAACTGTTGGTTAATGGTATACAATCAAATCTGTTATGACAAATATCATACAAAAACATTGCTTCCAACTGCAATCGCCTACTTTGCAAATCTAATAAATTATATTTATTCAATAGCTGTTGATAAGTTAATCGATTACGGTAACATTTGTAATGCATTGAACGTAAATACTTTTTCTGAACCATTTCAATACCATTTATATATTTACTGTAATAAGGGTTCCATACTTGTACCGCATACTCGAGCTGAGAACGAACAACTGTTTTGTATAGATAAAGAAAAGTGGATGCTTGTTTAAAGTTTGCACTGGCCCTCATCACGAAACCATACATTTTATATGATTTATTGACAATATTTTCAACATGTAAATCTAGCGTAAGTTTACCATCCAGTATTACACCAAGATCCCTAATAGATTGAACCTTTTCCAATGTAGTGTTACAAAGGGAGTAATTAAAAGTGTGAATTTTTTTCTTCTTCGTAAATGTAATTGATTTGCATTTATTAATACTGAGACATAGCTTATTAGTATCACAATAAGAAGTGAGGCGATCTAGGTCAGATTGAAAATTAATTTGATCATTGTGGCCTACAATAGTATGATATACCTTCAGGTCATCCGCATAAAGTAAGAAATCACAATGTTTAAAACATGTATTAATATCGTTAATGTATAAAATAAAGAGAAGCGGACCTAAAATTGAACCTTGAGGTACGCCTGAGCTGATATTGACACAGTCTGATTCATAACCATTAATGACCACTTTTTGTGTTCGATTAGTAACATAAGATTTGAACCATCGCCAGAGATTACCTCTTATACCGTTAAATGCAATTTTTTCTAATAACAGCTTATGATCAACTCTGTCGAAGGCCTTGCGAAAGTCTGTATAAACGCTATCAGTTTGTTTATTGGAATCAAGATTTTCAAAGAGACGTGTCGTATAAACCACTAGATTACTAATAGTGGATCGTCGTTGAACAAAGCCGTGTTGTTGTGATATAATAACCGCATGAAGAGCAGGGTAAATATTATTATGCATAAGCCTTTCAAATACCTTCGACAGGGTCGGCAAAATTGAAATTGGACGATAATTCTCTACGTCCTTTTTTGAACCAGTTTTGTGAACTGGGACGATACGAGCTGATTTCCAAATACTTGGGAAAACACCATCTTTAAGGCACATATTAAAAATATAATAAAGGGGTTTACAGATTGAATCAGCAGTTGCTTTTAAAAAACATGGAGGCACGTTATCCGTTCCCGAACCCTTAGAGATATCTAGCTTAAGTAACTCTTTATGTATTTCTTCTAAGGAAAATGTAACATTATTGATTAGTGTATTATTAGTGTAGTTTATATCATTTATTACAATATTATTTATGTCAAGACTTTCACTGACCTCTGATGGTTCGAAAACAGATTTAAAGAAAAATGAAAATTGATTACAAATATCAACAGGATCGGTGAATATTTGATCACGATACATAACACTATCAGGTATGGCGGGACCTTTCTTACGACTACTTACATATGTCCAAAAGTATTTAATATGGTTTTTTATACTTTCTTCTACTTGGTTCATATATTGCTTATAACGTGCATCTACATTTTTCTTAAATCGTTTCCTTAAAGTAGAAAAGATTTCATAATCAGATAAATTTCTAAATTTTTTCCACTTAATCCAAGCCCTACCTTTCTGTTTGCCTAATTTAATCAAATTATAATTAAACCATACAGGATAACTATCCGAATTAATACTTTTAAGAGGGACATAACTACGTATAAAGCCATAGATAGTTTCATAGAATAGTGACACTGCTTCCTCAACAGATTTATTATAAAAAAGTTCTTCCCAGTAGATTTTTAACAGTTCATTATTAATGACGGAATAATCAGCTTTTTTAAAACAATATCTAGAATATTTTTTCCCTTTTACAGTCGTTTGTATATTACTATAAGGAGTCGTAACACAAAAGGTTGGATGAATTTCATCAGGAGGAACAAGGGGAGGTGAAAGCATGACATTACCATTTGAGACATTTGTTAAAATCAAATCTAATATTCGACCATTTTTATTCCTAAAACAGTTAATTTGAAAACAATTAAGGAGTGATAATAAGTTAATCAGATGTCTACTAGAACTACATGTATCCCTAGAAATTATTGGTTCCATGTAATTGCCATTATTACACCAATCCAGCGTCGGCAGATTATAGTCACCCAGTAAGTAAATCGAGCAGTCCGAGTTTAATAACATGTCCTGTAGGTAGTTAAAGTACGATAAATATACCTCACTATTCTGTTTTGGCGGAATGTAAACTCCACCAATAATAAAGGAATTAGTACCTACACGTAACTGAAGTAACACGTGGTCAACACTTGGCAACGGCAGTTGCATAGGCATAACGTCCGGCGGCAGCGAGCACGGGACGGCCGCCAGCTCCCGACGCACGGCCACAAGCACCCCGCCGCCGTCCCGCCGCCCGCTCGCAGCTCTGTTCCTATCGTGACGGTATAAATGATAACGGGAATCGATTATTTCACTGTCAAATATGCTAGGAGTAAGCCAAGTCTCAGTTAATATAATTAAATCATAATTATGGGAAAGTATGTTCATAAAAAGTGTGTGTAGTTTTGTTCTAAGTCCTCTACAGTTTTGATAAAAAATAGAAATGTTATTATAATTATCATCCACTGTTGAAAACACGAACAATATAAAATATTATCAAAATAATGCTATGAGACGAAATGCATAAGTAGTTTGCAGTTATGTATATCGGATGGTAAACAAAGTCGGGCCAGTTTAGGTATCTAATGTTACGGTCTGGAGGCATTGATATGGCTGGACCATTATTAATTCCCATACATGGAGTATTTATACTAGTAGGTATATGTTGTTTACAATCGCAGTTGAAATACTTAGGCAAAAATATATAAGGATTCACATACTCGTAACAATAACAGATGTGATTAGTTATTTCTGTAACAGATATAGAATCTCCACACAGTAAACAAGGTGCATTTTTACTTACGAGTGTTGCGTTCATAAACAAAATAGATATAAATACATACATAATATAGCGCAGTATGAATTTACGAACGTGAGTAAGTGAGCGGCACAATAACCGAAGCACTTGTAATATTAAAATAAAATGTTTGCACGTACAACTATTATTACAGGAGCAACTAAAATTTCACTTAATTTTCGAGAGATCAGCTAGGGAGCGAATCGCTATGACTGGTGATGTCTCCGTTTTCCGTGCAAGCACAGTCCCATGCTTAACCCATACAAATTTGTAGTTTCCGACTTTTGCTCTCTCTCGGCTTTCTCGAAATATTTGTTTGTTCAGCAAGGTTAAATGCTCATTAATATAGATTTTTTGTGAGCTACCCGTTATCGACAACTTCTCAGAGCTCAGGTCTTTCACAGCTCGACTAGCTGCAATAATATTATCGCGAAGGATTCTAGAAGTCATTTTTACAATAATATTCTTGGGTCGGGTGTCCTTGGGATCCGCATGCGGGACTCGGTGCACAGCTATAATGTCGGTAGGTACGATTCTCTGATTTATGGCGGTACCTAAGTTAGTCAGTATGGATATCAGGTTTTCCCCGCGTCTCTCGGGGACATTAGTGATCTCAATGTTAGAGTCTCTTGTTTGTTGTTCCATGATCGCGATTTTGCTCTTGAGGAAGCGCACATCATCTGGGAGTGAGTTGGTACGGGACGATCCCTCCTCCAATAATTTAAGACGGGTATCAAACTCATCCTGGCGCTGGTCGCACGAACCTAATGTCTTATCTATCTCATTAAGTCGGCTGTTTACCTGAGTAAGCGATTCTTTGATGCCATGTTTATCCGTTCTGAGACCCGAGATCGAGCTATTTAATTCCGCTAATGTTGCTGTAATTTTACCTAGCTCGCAGGTGATAGCAGACGATGACACAGACTCATTTAAAGTGGTGATTATTCCATCAAATTTACTACCCCAGTTCGTTTTTTTGAAACTTCAAGAGGAGAGCAATTTAGGAAATCATATTTCAGATTTTATTTTTGTAGCAGTCCGATTGAATATAATAATACCTAAAATATCCCTCGTCATCCCCGGTGCAAAGGTGCCCATAAAACTCGCTGCATTGTATTTTATAATAATTTTTCAAAATAAAATAAGTAAAGTTCATTGAAAATGTCGTATCTTTATTTTTGAATCGCGTCGTGACTTGCGCCCCTCAGTATATAAGCTGCATGTATACAAATTTGTAACCCCGGGTTCGTTCGCAAGTTGGCTTATTTACGAAGCGAACTGTTTGTTTAGAAGTTTAAGCTAAGCACCTAGCTCGACTGTGTGTGTACTTGCTGAGCACGTGTTATGATAATCGGGTTGAAACATCGCTCCGGGAAACGGTACTTTATTCGGACATATCGATCTGGTGTGTTTGTGATAATAGTTTTCACCAAAACTAACTTTTAGCCGAATGTGATTGAGTGATGGAAACGCTCATTATTATTTTATTTATATGAAACTGCTCATTTCGCACAAGGCGAAGTGGCAGAGATAGAAAGCATTGGACGCAGTAACTACTATCTCATCTTTGGTGTTGGACTATCCGGGCATTGTCGAAGAGGACTGCTTTCTGCCAGGGTTCGAGATTATCATGATAATTATTTTCTTTGATGGTTATCCGATAATAATCGGCATTGATTCATGTTTTAGGCTCTTTAATTTTTACTAAAAATGAAAATATAAAAACACTATGTAGAAAAAATAACTTATATAGTTTAAGTGTAGGTAAGTTAATCACGGTTATTATTAATCAAAAATTTTGTTTTTGTGACTTTATTTCTGAGTTCGAAGTTTGACGACAAATCGTGTTCGGAATAGTTCGATTAAACTAATGTTTTGTTTTTGCAATTATGTAATTTTATAATTATCAAAAAAAATATCAACGTTATAATTATCATGATAATTATCACTTCAAACCCTGCTTTCTGAATAGCCGAAATTATTGGTTTGCTTCAAAGTTCCAGCCGCCTCAGGTGACGTTTAAGGTCAAGTAACAGTTGCAACAGTCTTCCAGGCGGAGACTTATGCTATCATTGCATGTGCACATGAAATTATAGACAAGGAAGTCAAAGACAAAACCATCTATATTCTCAGCGATAGCCAAGCTGTTCTTAAAGCTCTTGACTCCTTCAAGGTTGACTCCGGGCTAGTGCTAAATTGTGTAAAGGTCCTCAATAAGGTGGGCCGACACAACAAACTGCAACTGGTCTGGGTCCCTGGACACGTAGGAGTGGAAGGCAATGAAGAAGCAGACAAACTGGCTAGAATGGGATCACAAACAGCAATGTGTGGTCCAGAACCGAGGATAGGGCTACCAAAGAGCACTATTATAAGGGCATTAAAGGAACAGGCCGAGGGAAGACACAGAGTGACATGGCTATCCAGAGATGGACATAAACACTCTAATCTCTTCATCGGCGAGGTCACCACAGGGGCAACCAAGTACATATGGAATAACAGCAGTACGCGAGTCAGGGCGATAACAGGAGCGTTGACGGGCCACTTTGCCACAAATGCACACCTGCAAAAAATCGGCCTGACGCACGACCCGACCTGTAGGGCCTGTGGTGAAGATATAGAATCAATGGAACACCTACTGTGTCACTGCGATGTCCTGGCTAGCAAGCGTATGTACCTCCTAGGTGATGGCTACCCAACACCGAAGGACTACAAGCACCTTCCAATCAGCGGAATTGCTGCATTAATGCAGCATATCTTCGAGTAGGTTGGGGTGCAAAGGTTATAGGGGTAGACACAAAAGATCCCATTGGGTCGAAGTGTCGCTGCAACTGCAGCCCCCACTTACAAAGATAAGATAAGGTCAAGTAGAATTACAATGTTCACGGAAAGGACGATTTCGGTGGATTGCACTTCCCATATATGTATCCACCAAAAACACGCTTGACTGCACCTGCCACGATATCAGGCTTATTCGAATTATAATAATAATAAAAAAAAGATTATTTTAACCGAATTTATATATTCACAAGTAGCCTTAATTGTTTTTTTTTAATTACTGTCTTTAATTGCATCGAAGTTTGAAGCTCTGTAGGCACATCTAAAGACGATTAGGGGCAGCGACCCTATTTTGCATATTCTTTGACGTCGTAAATTTGCCCCATAATCCCTACACTGAAACTCTTGATAGCCGCCTTTGACTGCCACCGTTAACTTAGCCACTCTAACTACGGCTTACACAACCCAACTCCCCACGAGTTAGCCAACTAATCCTTCAAAAACATGTTACCCATCTCGCCATTTCGAACAAGTTTTGGTCGACTTGTTGGTAATTTTGACGAGAGTTACGGAATACCAGTCGTTGGTTCAGGAAAGTGCTCAGGCATACAATCTTTCTTGTTAGTTACCGTTAGTTAGGTTGAGTTTGCATGAACTTAAAAAATTATAAGGTGCTAATTTATTTATATCCCGAACACCTTTATTCAAGGAACAAATAAAAAAATTATTAGGTGCTAATTTATTTAGTACCTTATTATTCTCATCACCTTTGGCTCGATGAACCTACGGTAAAGTTTGCTAATTTATTAAGTACCTTATATCCCGAACACCTTCATTCAAGGAACAACTTAAAAAATTATTAGGTGCAAATTTATTAAGTACCTTATTATTCTCATCACCTTTGGCTCGATGAACCTACGGTAAAGTTTGCTAATTTATTAAGTACCTTATATCCCGAACACCTTCATTCAAGGAACAACTTAAAAAATTATTAGGTGCAAATTTATTAAGTACCTTATTATTCTCATCACCTTTGGCTCGATGAACCTACGGTAAAGTTTGCTAATTTATTAAGTACCTTATATCCCGAACACCTTCATTCAAGGAACAACTTAAAAAATTATTAGGTGCAAATTTATTAAGTACCTTATTATTCTGAACACCTTTTGTTCGAGGAACCTACGGTAAAATTTGCTAATTTATTAAATACCTTATATCCCGAACACCTTTATTCAAGGAACAACTTAATAACTTTTAAGGTGCTAATTTATTAAGTACCTTATATTCTGAACACCTTTCTTCAAAGAACAACTTAAGATAATATAATGTGCTAATTTATTAAGTACATTATTATTCTGAACAGTTGAACACCTTCAAGGAATATCTTTAAGGTGCTAATTTTAAGTAACTTGTACTCTGTACACCTTTTTCAAGGAACAATTTCAAAAACTATAAGGTGTTAATTTATCAAGTAAATTATAAGGTGCTAATTCATTAAGTATTAAGTACCTCATATTCTGAACACCTTTCTCCGAGGAACCTACGGTAAAATCGTAATAATCTTTTACAAAAAAAGAGATTTCCAAACTTCCTTTAATAAATCAAACAACTAATCTTGGTAATAAAATAAACTTTTTTTTATTTAAATTCAAACCGGCAAGTGCAGTTGCAGGCTACAGCCACGTTCATAAAGTTAAATTGTCACAAAATTGTAATTCAAAGAAAGATGGTCGCGAGATAAAGCAGACTGAGATGAGACGTTGCATAAAATCTTATGGATGCCTTAGTGCAAGGGGTTCGTGAATTTTGGTATTAAGTGGCAGTTAGTACTTATTCAGGCAATAAAAAAATTCACATTTAATAGCCAGCTGAAAACATTTTATAAATAAAAATTTTGCCATACCGTATTATTTTTTTGGTAATAAAACTTTTAATTAATCATAAAGTTCATAGCAATACTAATAGTTGATACAGGGTTTCTACTGATTCGTAACAAGTTTCTCCAAGGAACCCATGGTCAAATTTAAAAAAAAATTCACATATTATTTGCTAGTTGTCTACTATTGATTTCGTGAATGTTGTATAGAAATTGTACATTTCATTTGACCCTTTTAATTTGTTTGAGGTTCAGCTATTTTTAGCGATTTGACCATAGGTAAGGCAAATTTGTTAATAATTATCATTAAAAGCCCTGATATAAAATATTGTGCACTAATAATATATAAGCGCCTTATATTAAAAAAAAACCAAAAAAACAAATTAATATTAAGAATTTGAATCCAGTTTTTGGCCTCCGGTGTGAGTGTTATTTTTTCTATCATTTTTATTTTGCAGGAATGAAATAAGGCCTTACGATAAAATTAATAATCAAAAAAGCAAAATAATTTTTGGTTAAATAAGGTGACGAAAAACCTTCAGGGACTAAAGACCACCAGCCCTTGTAAGTTTAGTTGTCGCTGGTTGAACCGAAACTTTACAGGACGCCAAATGGTAGTTTCTGAAGTGTATTAAAGAAAAGATTATTGTGAGTCGAGTCTTGTCAAGTGCTGCAAAGTAGGGTAGTAAATGATTCGTTTTGTGCATTTTATTTTATTTCGGTAGTTATTGCCAGCCAAAACGTTTGTTTAAATGTAAAGAAAGGGCCACCCGCTTAAAAGAAAAATCATTTATCTTGTTTTCCATGGCAATCCCATCTAGTCTTATAGACTAGGAGGTTATGACAAATCTGGTAACGATAACGGAAATGGATAAACTTAGGTTGAGCGGATATAAATAAATAAATAGCAACCCTTTGATGTTAAATATTTATTTATTTACACTTATAGTACACCAAAACAATTGTCGATTAAAAATTGTCAAATATGTCGATTGTCGGTCTGCCTGCGCAAAGTGGTTGCGTTATGTACTTATAGCGCCTGAAAAACTAGTTATCGTGTTCAAAAAAACGAGAAGGGAAATGGCTGAGTAAGATATAAACTGAAAGTACTAGTTGTACTCATGACAATTATGAAAAAACTGACCAATAATAGGTTGCGTTATGGAGCAACGCCCGTTAGTATTAGTAATAGCGAGAGTTCTGGACCAGGATCCCACCCCCCCTGCCGGAGACCCTTAGTTGCCTGGGATTCCTATCTCGGAAACGCTTGAAGATAGTGGAAGGGACAACGCGCAAACGATTTAAATGGAGGGCGTTACCATTATATTTAATGCTTTTTTGAGGAATTGATGTCCGCCATTTCCAACTTTGGAGGGTGGAGGTCTGTTCCAGAATTCCTACTACTAACGGGCGTTGCTCCATAACGCAACCGAATATTTGGTCAGTTTTTGCATAATTGTCATGATTACAACTAGTACTTTCATTTTATATCTTAGGTACTCAGTCATTTCCCTTATCGTTTTTTTTTGGTCACAATAACTAGTTTTTCAGGCGCTATAAGTACAGTCATAACATAACGCAACCACTTTGCGAAGGCAGATTAACATATTTAATATCAGAGGGTTGCCATTTATCCTCTCAGCCTAAGTTTATCCATTTCCGTTATCGTTACCTCCTAGTATATTATATTATATAACCTGACGTGAATGTCAAATAAAAATAACTTGTCCAATTTGACTGACACGTAGTGTGAAACCCTTCCCCTAATGGTTTGCGAGGCAGACTGCCATGATTGAAGACCCCTCCCCGCTTCCTTGTCCCCCCTCACGGCACAGCATCGCATCGTCGCAAACTCGCCGAAACTTTCTCTTCGAAGCCACATAGCCAACTCGCGAGCAGGTACAGTCGGTACCGCAAATATCATGTAACCAATTGTATTGACGGATCACGAATTCCATAAAAATAAGCCTCTTGGGAAGGTCCACGAGTATAAATGTGAATACAGGAGTCAGACTATCACGATAGGTGTAAAGTAGTGGTCGTTAATGTGATGCTATTACTACGTTTAAAATAAATCGTAAAAAAATAGGTGATTTCTTTTTTTGACTACGCTGTTTGGACTATCCAGTATGTTTTTGCAAAATATTTGCATCATTAAATTTTTAATAAAAACTTGTGTAACTAATACCGCCGCTTAAGGCTTGTACATGGGCTAGCGACCTTGAGGGTCTGGGCGGAGCTCTATATCTCTCCCCGCACCACCCGCACCATAACATCGCGCGCGCTGCGTAGGTATACAGCCACACCAGAGTCATAGAGTAATAAAATTACAGAGACTTACACAGACACAAATAGCATCTTCTTTCTACGTACACGGTGTGTACTTAACGTAATAAGTTTTCAAGCGTAAAGGCGAAAAAAAAATATTACAGCCATGCTGTGCATACTTTTTCGCAAAGCTGTCACGGTCTGGTGTAGTCGAGAATACACAAAACAACGATAACCATTACGTTTACCTAGTAGCAATAAAAATTGGTGAATACATCTAAATTTTACACATAATTTGGGTTTGTATAGGAGGTGAAATGAGAACTAAAAGATTCCACCATGGTAGAGTATGGAAATGACATTTAGTTTGACACATTTGTTCACAAGCAGCGCCCCTCTTGTGTGAAAATATATTTTTCAATATAGTTGCTCCAAAAATGGTACTTTATGTGCTAGTTTACTATGCGAAATTTTTGTTTTACGGCACACGTGCTTTTTACGTTGCCACTTTTTTTATATGTAGTTCTGAAAAACAATACATTAATAATAATAATAATAATAATAAATATTCTTTATTGCATACCAAAAAAACTTTACAAAAACTTAATTTAAAAATGTACAATGCAAAGGCGGCCTTATCGCTTTTAGCGATTTCTTCCAGGCAACCTTAAGGTAACCGGTAGGAGTTGGTAGGTAAAAGGCTAAATGCGGGTGGCTGCAGATAAAAAAAAGAAAAAATACTAAATAATACATATATACTTATATAAATATATAAAATACAAATCAAAACAAACAAATATTATATAAATAAGATAAACATGAAACAGTAATTCAATAGTAATTAAGAAATAAATAAAAGTTAAATATACATAATACTTACATGTAACATACATATTTTAATAAATAATAACCACAGAATTAAAAATAAACTATATACAAATATAAATATATATATATATATATATATATATATAAAGGTGAGGGTGATGGTTAGGTTATGGATGGCCTCGTGGTTCACTCCTTAACTATTTCGGTTGTAGGTGTCGAAATAACAATGCAGCTATATCACAGAGGTCCTTCTTCAATAGTCTTGATCATTTGGTAATCGAAATTGTACAGGATGCCTTGGATAACAATGGATGCAAACGCGGTGATCACAGCGATGGCGTGACACGTCCATTTTTCTCACAGATCACCACTGCATGTGTTCTGCTCGACGCTCCGTCAAAAAGTGTCTGCTCCGAGACTGACGTCCAGCTAATCTGGCTTCTCCACAGATCTAATAAATTCTCAACTCAGTGTGGCAGCACAAACAGCCTTCCGTTAATACATCATCTTTGCTACCACAAACGATCGTCTCACGAGTACAAGCGATCGTCACGCCACCACCGGTTTCACCCAGGTACTAATACCTGACGTTTGATCCAAACAAAGTGTAACTATGTAAACTTATCTCGAGCTGGTATTGGTCGCGTTTTCAATGACCCTCCGACACGGCCATCCTGCGAGTCACACGTCCTCGGGTGACTAACCTGAAAAAGAAAAGGGTAACCAGTAGATTCCATTTCGTTCGGCCAATCCTGACCTTCATTAGGAAGGTCCACAGCTCAAGGAATAAAAGCAACACTAATAATGTGAAGCTTTAATTCAAGACTACAATCATGGTAATGACATATTTTAACAGTCTCAAAAAAACCAAAATAATTTCACTCTCGTAAACTAAATAAACCTCAGTATTAGCATCGTAACTCAAACAATCTCAAATCAGTTTAGGTCTCCAAGGTAAATCACAGCTGCAAGGCTTGAAACCTTACAACCATTTACAACTTTTAGGGGCACATAGAACGGAACATAATCATCATCGCAAATCACAAGCGACGGAACACCAGAACTAAACATCACCACATCCGGGTGGCGGGACACCACAAAGAATCATCATCACTAACGCCAAGCGACGGAATACCAATCAGTCATCATCACCAGTCCAGGTGACGGAACACCATCACCACCAATCTAGGCAGTGGAACACCATCATCACCAATACAGGCGACGGAATACCATCATCACCAATCTAGGCAATGGAACACCATCATCACCAATACAGGCAATGGAACACCATCATCACCAATACAGGCGACGGAATACCATCATCACCAATCCAGGCAATGGAACACCATCATCACCAATACTGGCGACGGAATACCATCATCACCTATACAGGCGACGGAATACCATCAACAGTTTCAGCCGGCAAACGGGATACTTCTTTTTTACAAAAACACGAATGTACCTGCTACACATCATGACAGAACGAGTCTGACAAAACAAGCAGCAGCCAATTCGTGCAAACATATAGCGCCATTCAGCACTCTTCATTTACCGCTGAAACATGTCGGAATACTTCAGTACTACACACAAAAATAAACGATAAAGAAAAAAATTACAACTGTACACAATTGATTGAGTTACGATCTGTCAATACAATTAACATTGAAAGGTAGACGCCTCTGCACCAGATTCATCGTCAACATCCGGAGGCAAATAACCTTCGGACATACTACGTAAACGGTCATGGGCATACTTGTAACTTCGTCTCAAATTCAAAGCTTGTAATTTGTATCTGTCACCTTCTAAGACCTCTACGACCCTGAACGGCCCTCGGTATTTGGGATCTAACTTGGTTTGGTTACGCTCCTTATTTTGTATCACCACAACAGTCACCCATCTTGGCAACTCTGGGCCACCTCCATCCGGTGCCCAAACAAACAACAGTCACCCAACCTGGCGACTCTCAGACACCTCCATCCGGTGCCCGCCCAAACACACAGTCACCCTACCTGGCGACTCTTGGACCACCTCCCTCCGGTGTCCAACCACACTATCGCTTCCATGCGGCGATCTCAAACATCACCTCTTTCTGGTCATTGCCAACATCACCTCCCCGGTGATACGCCTGCGAGCCAAACGCACGCCACACACAGTTGTGGCCGCACAGCAACGAGAAAATCAACTCGGTGTTTTACGCCTACGTCTACGAATGGCTGAGGCTATTGTCATCCAGTTGCGAAAAATTGTTTACGTCTAAGGTTCAAAATACAAACTAGTAAACGTTAAAATCACGGTCAAGTACAAAAGTCCTTAATCTGCACTAGTAGATGGTCGAGGTTCAGTCTCTCCATCATCAATTCTGTCCAAGTCAATAATACTGTCACTATCGGGCATTTAACGTAGTCTGTCCTCAATAACTGACGGTATTTGATATCTAAAGTGGTAGGTAACGCTTCTCCATTTGTAACAACACAAAGTTAGGTAACTTGTGAAACTAAGCTTTTGTCTAGAAATCAGCCAGTGGCGCTGCCTCAGAGCAATACACCACCCCATCTCTTCCCAAGGGTTTCACAAGAAGTGACTAAGGGACTAAAAATTTGAGGACAAGGAACATCGTCCTTCACGCTCATACTGTACCGCCAAACAGCCCGCCAAGCGTAGCGTTTTTTTTTTTTTTTTTTTTTTTTACAATTGGTGAAACCGCTCCAACATGGGGGAGGCCCATGTCTATTATCACATCAGCAGCAAGCTGATTAACAACTCCTGTAATAGGATGCGTTACTCTTCGTATTATCACTAGTATGTTGTCGTGCTTCACTTAGATAAAATTACAGCCTGTGTGTGTAATCGACAAACATGACATTTAGAGGTTAGGCTACTTTACTCGTACCTAGAAGCAACTCCAGGAGGCTGTACTTCGTAACTCGGTTAACCCAACAGTTTGGTTGCTGCCAAATGATCATCATGGAAGGACTTGTAACATTGAAATCTCATTACTATACTCGAAGGAAGTGAGCATATTTTAAAGGACACTTAACTAAGAGTACCAACGTTTAAACGTGCTAAGATTCACCTGACCGTTGCCACGCGCCTAAAGCGTTTATGAACGTAAGTTCAAATACAAGGGGGCATTACGTAGATCGAATGACACGTGGACGTATTTGAACAGAGGTTACAAAATCAGTCATTTCGATTTAATAGGTAAAGAATGCACCTGATGTAACCACTAGCTATGCCTGACGTGGTTAAATAGTGACCACCTATGAAGTCAATCGATGTTCCAAGCTATCAGAGGAAGCAATTTCCGTTCAGGCATGTTGTTATCATTTTTTTTTTTCACGGTTATCAACACTTGCGTTCTATGCTATCCTTTTTCTTTACCAGCATGATAAGGCCGTCAAAAAGGGAAAGCTTCGGGGCTTATGACATTCGCAGCCTCCAGCCCATGAATCCTGTATCATCATCACATCAGCCGTAAGACGTTCATCACTGCACTCCGCATACTACCCTGTTATTATTCTTTTTTTTTTTTACAATTGGTAAACAAAATATTTTATTGGGGTCCCCGAAACTCATACCTACATAGGGTCTATATGATAGCGGGGCATTAAGGATGCCCTCGACAAATTCATCACGAAAGCTATTAAAAATAGGCAACAACTTTGGCCTATGATCAATGAGAATATCAGTCCCAATACTACGAAAGCTAATAAAGGTTTTTTTTTTTACTCCATGTAAAAATGTCAGTCTCAATATTATAAAAGCTTAAAGGGATTTCAATACTTTCTATCCTGGTTTAGGTTTGTATAACCAAAACTCTAGTTTTGAAATCTACCGTTGAATCACGACGCTGTGCCACAAGGAACTATCCGAAAGCACGTGAAAGAGCACTTTGAAGGACTACAAGGCATCATTTTGGCTGCTAATGCAATCACTACTAGAAGGGTAAGGGACTAACTACTCTATTCGCATCCTTACCGACAGTCAAGCTGTTTTGTTATTGACAGACTCGTTTAAGAATACCGTCAATCCTAGATTTAAAATATCTGAACCGATCATAATATTGTTGGCACGTATTGTTGTACGTAGGTTGGAACGTAGGTACTCGTTTGGCATAACAAAAAAATAAAAATTCTGAATGATTCCCGTCAATACTACCCTCACTCAATATTTGTTCTGTACAGTAAACGTGAGCGTTGCCTATAAAAGTCAATCGTGCGTTTGTACTGAACACACTCCCGAAAGTCTATACACGAAACCTTCCTTAACGAGAGAACACTCAGTACCACCACAGATTAGGTAATAGTACTACGTTTGTACTAGTACCACTATCAAAACAAACGGGGTACGACTCACCGGATTTTCGTAGCACCGCGTACATCACGCACTTCGCAGAAGCCGCACGCGCCGCTCGCGTGCATCTCCGCTGCTGCCAGCGCAGCCCACGCTGTCACCTCATTCCAATGGTCGTTCCGTAAGGGAGATGTCGACAGTTGTGCACCGTGCACGTGGATTAGCTTCAGGTATATTCGGGGTCAATTCTGTCAATGTGATTGCAGCAGATGTAGGATGGTGCTCGCATAGCCTCAATCAATCGCAGCATGTTCTGGTTCTGTAGCACGAAGAATTGTTGCCAGTGGTTTTTATTTCGCTGCTCCATCATCAATTTTCACATTTTCCCGTCGTTGTCCACTTGTTGCGAGCGCAGGGAACCATCCAACTTCTGATGTCGAAGGTGAGGGTGATGGTTAGGTTATGGATGGCCTCGTGGTTCACTCCTTAACTATTTCGGTTGTAGGTGTCGAAATAACAATGCAGCTATATCACAGAGGTCCTTCTTCAATAGTCTTGATCATTTGGTAATCGAAATTGTACAGGATGCCTTGGATAACAATGGATGCAAACGCGGTGATCACAGCGATGGCGTGACACGTCCATTTTTCTCACAGATCACCACTGCATGTGTTCTGCTCGACGCTCCGTCAAAAAGTGTCTGCTCCGAGACTGACGTCCAGCTAATCTGGCTTCTCCACAGATCTAATAAATTCTCAACTCAGTGTGGCAGCACAAACAGCCTTCCGTTAATACATCATCTTTGCTACCACAAACGATCGTCTCACGAGTACAAGCGATCGTCACGCCACCACCGGTTTCACCCAGGTACTAATACCTGACGTTTGATCCAAACAAAGTGTAACTATGTAAACTTATCTCGAGCTGGTATTGGTCGCGTTTTCAATGACCCTCCGACATATATATATTCAGTAATTACACAGCTTACAGTAGTGATCCCTAAGTCTTTTTTTAAAGATGAACAGGGACTCAGATGTACGTATAGTAACAGGTAATTGGTTTCACAGTCGAACCGAGTGAGCCTTAAAAGATTTACTGAGGAAGTCAGTGCTGAAAGTGGGAAAAGAGAGAAGAAGAGCATTACACGATCGAGGTTGGCGGCCATGCATTGACTCCCTACGTCGAAAATTGTCCCTCAGATACGGAGGAGCCGCTGGACTGTGGAGTACATTGTAGAGCAAGCAGAGAATGTGCATATTACGTCGTAGACGGATGGGAAGCCACTTCAGCTTAGCTCGAAACTCAGAGACATGATCGTACTTCCTCAAACCGAATACGAATCTTATGCACACGTTCTGCAAGCGTTCCAGTTTGTTCAGCAGCTCCTCGGTAACATCAAGGTAACAAACATCAGCGTAGTCAAGCAGTGGGAGTAGGAGGGACTGAGCCAGTTGAGTTCTGGTCGACACGGGCAGAACATTTTTAAGGCGCCTAAGTGAGGCCAAGGAAGCAGAAATTTTTCTGCTTACTTCACCAATTTGACTACTCCAAGAAAGATTTGCGTCAAAAATCACACCCAAGTTTTTAACTTTTTTACAGAATGGTATAGAAACGTTGTTAAGGAGTACTGGTGGCAATGATGATATATCAATCTTGGCCAGCTGGCGGGAGCTTCCTATGATTATAGACTGAGACTTGCTTGGGTTAATAAGAAGACCATGCCTGTGGGACCAAGTCGATAAAACACATTTCTAGCAAATAAAAAAATATATTAACCAGAGATAATGAATCTTCTTTAATGTTTTTGAAATCAGAATTTTTAAAGAGATTGGTTGTTTCCACAGAATAGAAGAATCATATTTTTTTTCTTATCTGTGGTTGTTTCTCTGTGAGGTTAGTACTTAGTACATAACGTTAGCTGATATGATGATGATGACATAACGTTAGATTCTCTTTGGGTTATATCTTTGTGAAGAAAGGAGAATAAATATGAATAAAGCGCATAGGTCATCTTTTCCAAGGAGGTTTTAATGCTTACAATAATAATATATCCCAAGCTATTGATATTTACCTAGGATAATATTAAAAAACTTACGCGTTCGTACGTGTGCCTAGCTAAATTAAATATGGCGTAATTTTTGTAAAACTGAATTAAGTTGTTTTAGTTGTGAAAACGAGTAAAATTATGAATAGTTAATATAATATGTCTAATAAAAAATATACATATGTACGAGTATAATAAAAATAGAGTGAGATTACTCCCCGGACGTTTTAAATGAGCAACAAGTCGCGTAAAATGTACTTTGATAGCCGAAACCTTGATAGGTATGTACCCGTATATTTTGTTTTTCTGTCACGGTATTTTTTTTATTTACCTGTTTTCTCACAACTGTATTAAAAAAAACGTCGCATGATACATGGGTGTGAAAGGAAATGACAAACTCGTTAAAATAAAAAACGACAGTGACAGAAGAATAAAATACATGGGTACAATCCTATCAAGGTTTCGCCAACCACAGTTCATTTTACGCGAATTTTTGTTTTTTTTAAATGTCCGGGGAGTAATCTCACTTTGTTTTTCCTTATATATAGGTATATTTTTTATTACACGTATATTCATAATTTTGTTTGCATTCTAAGCAACACAATTCAGTTTACGAAAATTGCGCCATATTTAATTTAGTTAAGCACACGTACGCATGCGTAAGTTTTTTTTAATATTAATATAAGTAGATTACAATAAGGCTTGGAATAAAATTCATGTAAGCATTAAAACCTCCTTGGAAAAGATGACCTATTCCTTCCTGTTACCTATGCGCTTCATTCATATTTATTCTTCTATCTCACAAATATACATATAACCCAAAGAGAATCTAATCTGCTAGAGTTATGTACTAACTTCACGGAATTACAACCAGTCTCTTTTAAAATTCTCCTTTCAAACGTCTTAAAGAAGATTCTGTATCTTTGGTTATCAAATTTTTTAATTTACTAGAAATTTCTTGTTCCTCCGAGCTAGAAATTAAAAAAAGTGGTAAAGTAAAAGCACGTATGCGGTAAAATCAATTTTGCGCACACTTGACTGGCATATAAAGTACCACTTTTCGAGAAACTGTATTGAAAATTACTATGACGATCTTCCATGCGTATACACGACATGCGAAGTGCGAGGACATGCAATAAATTTATCGATGATTTTCATATCTGGCTGGTTACAAGTTACAGAGCGGAGAGTTACTGCAATTAAATAAAATCAACGGTATGTAGAAATTAAAATGTTATGAAAAGGTAGTAATTAGGACCGTTTCGGGCTTTTTATCTGCGGCTTTTACTGATTTCAAAAGTTTTTATTTTTTTTGTATTTTGTATTTAAATTTTAAAATCACTGTACTTGTGGTTAAAATTGAAATCTTTGAAATTCATCAAACTTAGGACTCATGAAACTCCTTAAATCTCCTAAGAACCTATAAAATCTAAAATAGCTTAAGTAGCTCGCAGAATATATTATGGCCGTTGTGGTAGTAAAGTTCTCGAGTGGCACTCATCACAAGAGACACCGTGCACCGCATTAAAAATGACCGGTCTTGTGTTGCCCGCATTCAGCGACTTTCCGCAACCTTCACTAGGTTGTCGGTCCACCGAGTAGGCTTTTCTACATTTCATCTTCCAGTGTCCGGTCTCCACTCGAGAACATCACTGTCCCAACGATCATGTGTTCTACGAGCATGTGCCTGGCAAAATAGCTGATAGATCAGATGGCCGTTGGGATAGTAAAGTTCTCGAGTGCCGACCGTACACCAGAAGACATACTGTGCACCGTACGGTCACCTGTTCTACGAGCTATGTGCCGCACATAGCTCGTAAAACAGATGGCCGTTTGAGTAGTAAAGTTCTCGAGTGGCAACAACGCATCAGAAGATGCACCGCACAACGCATTAGATACGACTAGTTGCTCGCATCCAGAGGCTTCTCGTGACCTTCAGCAGGTCGTCGGTCCTCCAAGTGGGAGCCCTGCCTACGCTACGTCTTCCGATGTACGGTCATTACTTGAGAACTTTGTTGCCCCAATGGCCATCTATTCTACGAGATATATGCCTAGAACAGAATATGATCGTTGGGGCAGCAAAGTTCTAGACTAGCGAGAGTGCACCAGAAGACGCAACGCGCACCACATTGGAAATATCCTCAGTTGTTCGAACCCAGTGGCTTCCCGCGACCTTTACCAGGTGGTTGGTCAACCGAGTGGAAGGCCTGCCTATGTTAGGTCTTCCAGTGCGCAGTCGCCACTCGAGAACTTTACTGCACCAACGGTCATCTGTTCTACGAGCTATGTGCCAGACCGGGCATTCTCAATGCGGTACACGGTGCGTCTTCTGGTAAGCGGTCGTTACTCGAGAACTTTGCTGCCCTAACGATCATCAGTTCTAGTCATATATCTCGTAAAACATATGGCCATTGGAGCAGCAAAGTTCTCAAGTGGTGACCACACACCGGAAGATGTAGCATAAGCAAGCCTCCCATTTGGTGGACCGACAACCTGCTAAAGTCGCGGAAAGCCGCTGGATCTTTGTGCTGGCTTATACGATTTCAATGATTTTTTTTAATAGGGTATAATAAAGCTCGGGTAGATTTTAAGCAACAAAAACTGTAAAACAAAAACCTTGTATCAAAAAAATTAAACAAAGAAAACTGAAAAGTGTAAATTAAAAAATAAAAAGAATCTAATGTAGATAACCAAATATGTTCATGAAATACTCTCTGTCCGTTACACTACACTATGTACACAAAAAACCCAATATTTTATTTTTATTTAAGAGCTCCCGCAAAGCAGCACAGGTCCGTCTAGCATCGCGACCCGCCCCGCACTGATTTTTAGGACGAGCGCGGGGAACGGCTTGAGAACGGTTGGAATTTTACCCCAAATCAGATGGTTTTAAAATATTTATAAATAAAATACAATAAATATTCAAAAAGTGAGAAATCAGCATCACTCTAGATTGTTTTTTGAGTTATATCATAAATTTTCAAACTGTTTTGTTAAAAATTGCAGCAGTAAAATGGTTACAACTGAAAAAAAGGGGGTGTATTAGATATTTTTTTTCTATGGTTCTGAAAAATAAAATCAAATTCTGTGAAATCTACATCACTCCTTATATCTTGTAGATTATTATGTATTTTTTCTGGTAGAAATATGCTATGGTTAACGAATAAAATGGTTACAAAATTCTTCAGTTTTAGAGGTTTTTCGAAGGACAAGCCTTAATGAATCTCACTGATACAAAGCAATTTATCGACGTACCTAAGCATGTTACCTAAGAGTCTCGTATACTATAAAACAGCGCAATAAAGCTTCAATTAATGACTAAGCCGCTTGTACAACGCCAATCCATCTAGCGAGGATTACTTGCCAATCAATATCTTAAGAGGGATATGGTCGTAGATTATCGGAAACGAGCTACTACTGATAGGTATAATAAATCTTTGCCAATCATTGAAATGTTATGGCATTGGATTTAAGATGAGATAGCCAGTTCCATTTCGAATCTTGGTAAGCCCGCTTTATCCGCCCGAACTCCCCCTTACTTAGTTTACTATCAGATGAGATGATGCCAAGGGCTTACCATTAGATAAGTTGCTTTGAAACATTGCATGAAAAAAATATTTTATCAGAAAGATTTGAATGCATAGTCAATATGGGATAACTTCGCTGGCTCAGCGACCCAAACAGGATCATGGCCTCCGACACAACCACGCCATTTTCTACTGTCCTTCACCAATTCGTTCTAATCAGATTTTTGGAGGGCGTTTTCAGGTCCTTCTGCTCTTCGTCATGCCAGCGTTACCTTTACCTTTTTACCCGACTGCGCCAGAAGGAGGATTAAGTTTTTCGAGTGTATGTATGTTTATTTTTTTCTTTAGCACGCTGTGTAGCCTAAACGGTTTGTTGAATTTTGGAGTGTGAGGTGTTGAGATTCGTCTTGATCCTGTGAGTGACATAGGATGCATTTTTACCCGACTGGCGAAAAAAGAGGGCTTAAGTTTTTATACAGTGGGGTTTTTAATTAATTCGTGCAGTTATTCGATTACTTTTCCTAAAATGCAGTGAAACGACTGTGTTATTTCTGATCATAATTCGTAACGGGTCTTTAAATGAGGACGCTCGATTCTTAAACGTAAATAAAACAAATGTTTGTTAGATATCCACTCCATTTTTATTTTATTTGAAAGGATACTTTATGGCATTAAGTACATGGAATATTGAAATGCCCGCTGCGGCTTTGCTTGATGGCAAGTATTCTGGAGGTTCAATTTTCGATGACTTGTTGCTTCCACTATAATTTTTTAAACTTAGAGCGTCCCTTTTGAAAGGCCCTCCTTTATTTATAAACATTTTCTTTAGGTCTTGTATCTTAGGCTGTATTTTTGTGTCTTAGGGCTGACGGGTCACCGGAACGGAAGTGGCTATCCCCGCGTGTATGCAATGCATCCGTTACACCAAGGATGCACTTAAACTAATGCTCTGTCAGTATTACTTTACAAGCTACTAAGCTTTTTCTCGCGGCTTCGCCCACGTGGACATAGTGTTTTGACTACCTTTGAGGGTAATTAATAGTCTTTGTCACTTTTCACCCCCTCAAATATCTTTGGGCAAAAAAGTCAACGCTGCTACGTGAGAGATAATATGCCGGTAATCTCGCTAGCTTTCTAGGCATTACTCACTCTCGCTTGTAAAACGATATGGCTTTTGCACATAGTATTAACTGGTTAGTAAACCAGTATCAGATTTCTCATAAATCCTCCAACGCTGTGCAGCGGTGGCCGGTCTCCGCAAAATCGCTGCGGTTAGCCGTTGGGCGATATCACTATCTATCTCGTAAATCCTAGCTGAATTCACCGCATGGACGCTCAAGGGATATTCTGGTTAACGGATACCATTAACATTTGTAGTAATTTGTATTGATGGTGTAAAGCTTGAAGTTTAAATGGATTCTGTATCAAATAGGGATGCATCGATAGGCCCTTTTGCCGATACGATACCGATACTCTTATAAAAATATCGGCAATACCGATACGAATACTCTTAGTAAATTTTATTTTCTGGTTAGGTTATTTTCAATGCTGAAGCGGTGTCCAATTCACTTGTATGGAATTTTATTTTATAGATAGTTATTTCTGACGCTGAAGCGGTGTCCAATTCACTAATTTTATTTTCTGGATAGTAATTTCCGACGCTGAAGCGGTGTCTCTTGGTGTTAAGGATCCACGGGCTTCTTCAATACTTCTTCGATAGCTCCGCCCGCGAATTCTTTATTTACATTTGAAACCATGGACTGTGTCGGCGTCCGAATCCGTTCGGGATACCTCGTGCGAGGGGCACGTCCGAAATTACCAGGCGAACAACACCTCACGAGTACCTCGGCCAGCGGCCGCTCGTTTCCACCTCAGTACCAGTGTTTCTATCTTCCAAGACAGCTTACAACCTTCGCCGCTCGTTTGCGCCACTCGATTCGGGTAGCTTCGCACTATATCGTGCAGCAGGGACCGAAGCAGGAACTTGCAAATAAAACGGCAGGAAGTAGCTTCTATACACGCTCTTCAACGTAGAACTGTCTTCTCGCACTGGTTTTGTGCTGTCCGCTCTGCTCGCTTGTCTGTGACTGACTGAACTCGACTGAACGCGGAACCGCTCGGGTCTTCTCTTGTCGCCTCAGGGCGACCGAGGAATCCGGTTCGGGACCAGGTCCCCTGCCGGAGGGATCTTCCGCGGCTCGCGACTACGAGCCGGAAACTGTGGTGGGCCTAGGCCCTGTTCCTTCGCTCCCTGCTGGCTGCATGTCTGATGCCTCCTGCGGTGCGTCCTGGAGTTGGTTCGGTCGGCTAGCTCGCGTGGGAGCGCTCTTCTGTCCAGTGGTTTCGGTTGGGCCGGTGCCAAGTCCCTGATGTGCTCGAAGCCAGAGAGGTCGGCACGGTGGAACATTTGATACGCCAGGCGGGCGACGAACGACTCTATCGTCTCTACCCGGAGGTCTCGTCTGAGAACCTCGTTCCTGACGTATCTGTGGGCGTCTGCTGCCCATCTGAGGGAGATGTTCTGCTGGGCTTCGAGCTTCTTCTTGCTTGAGGAAGATATTAGCTGGTACCAAGCTGGGGCTGCGTAAGTGAAGATCGGACGCAAGTAGGTTTTGTAGATCCCCAGCTTGACGCGCAGTGGAAGCGAGGACTTGGCAACCGGCTTCAGTAGTGCTCTGGCTGCCCTTGTCTTGGACACCACGGACTTGATGTGTTGGGACAGGTTCATCCTCCGGTCGATGGTGACACCGAGGTATTTCACCGTCGGCGCCCACTCGATGTCCTGGCCGAGGAGTCGGAGTTTTTTTTTTTTGAACGCGGAACACCCCGACCGCCCTTTATTTATATGATTCCGGAGATTATCGGGCGGGAGGGTAGGGGGGAGCGCCCCTCCGCAGTTGCGGGGAAGACAGTTAGCGTCTCAGAGCTTCTTTATTGTTTTTCTAAAAATCCCACAGTTATTTGACAAAGATTAATTAGAATCTAACTTAATTTTAAGTACTAACTAGAATTTACAGTTTATTCCAGTAAATTTCAGGTATAAAATCGGGAATCTTTATTTTTGTATCTTGAGTCAGTTTTATGCAGGATTCTTACCTAATATCTAGATTTTAACATTATAACAGCTTAATGTACATGGAAAACTACATTTTCGCAAAGTTGTATGAAAATCTGATACAAAACAATGAAGCTAGGACTTATAACTTCTATAATTTCCAACGAGTAAATCTAGGACTTAAACCCTGAGATTTTTATCTGTATTATATCTGAGTTTATACATAAAGGTATAATATTGGATTTTATATGTATTCAAGGAATTTCACCATTATTTAAAGAAATAAGGATAAATACAGAATTCAACACAATAAAAATAATTTTGGTGATCTTATCTTAGGGCCCACTAGTTGCGAGCCATTCATTAGTCAGTTGCAAAAAACTTTAAGGTTCACAAGGCTTCGGGTAATTACAGTAATAAAAAGGAATATAAGCGTAAGTTTAACAAAAGTAATGGATTAAACCTAACCTAAAGCCTAACCTAACTATGTACATTGGAGTCGATCGCCGACACTTGAATGGTTCCTCTTCATGTGAATCCACAAGTTTTATGTTATAATTTATAAAGTTGATGCAACGGGACACGATTTTTTTACAATATACATACATACATATTGCTTGGGAATCATTAAATGTCGAAATCTCAAAATTATTCCTTGAGGCACTTTTGTGTTTTGAAATTATTTTGCTATTTATTTTATTTTGTTCAACCGACTAGTTATAATAATACTCATACGCAAACTAATTAATTTCGTTAAGTAATTTTGTTTTTTTATTAAGCATGGAAAAAGTCAAAACAAAAGCCAACAGAGACTACAGTTCGTGCTTAGTAGTTTACAGCTGGAAACAAGAGGCGCGTTTACATTACCTTTTTGAAGCGCGAGTTGAGCTGTAGTTGTATCGACAAACCGAAAATATCGCCGTTATATTGGTATTGGTATCGGATGCATCTCTGGTATCAAAGATGGAAACTATTGCAATGTATAGCTGTTTGTAATTTAATCAGGCGTTTTACTTGTTATTCTGAACCACTTTTTCTCCAAGGAACCTATGGTTAATTCGTCCTTACTTAGAAAATTTGGATGTCCCATACAAAATTGGCCTGTTAGCTGTTTGATTTGTGTGAGAAATCTAGTGTACTCGTATAGATATTTAGAAATGTTAGAATTTTGGTAGTGATATTTGTGCTTTTGGTTTTGTAATCTTCGTCAGCCACTGTTTTTCCAAGAGCAGTTTTAAATAAATGATGGATGATGCTAAACAATCCTGGCTTTAGACTTTCTAATACGTTGTTTCCCCTTGCATAGAGCGATTCAGTCGCATACTTCATTTATGAAGTTCGTGTCCATCTTGAAATGACTTAGTCGAGGTGTCTTCTATCGTCCTGCATTTCTATCTTCGGCTTACCTCAGGTTGTCAGGTGTGGGGCCATTTATTAATTACTTAAGGGTCCTGAGAGGGCAAAGGGAAATCTCTACATGACCTTGATATCGGAGGGGTGTAAAAGGTATTCTTACGTAATATTTTACAAGTCGGAATGTGCGTCTTCCCAATGAAGATTGATGGACATTGTGCGTCTTCCAATGAAGAGCAATGGAAATTTAAGAGCGAAGCATTAGGTGAAGCAAGTATGAAATCTATTTTCTTTAATGTATACAGTTTTATTTACATACTTTAATTTTTAACTATAAGACATTTAACTATTTAAGAAAACTGTATAAAATTTTACGTAAGAAGGAGGAGGGAGAGCCCGATAAATATTGGTGTCGATTCGGTGTACCACGACTTAACTTATTTGACAGGATTAAACTAAATTTACGCATTCTGTCTTTTACTTTCTGTATCGAAAAGACAAGGATAGAATGCTTCAATTTAGTTTAGTCCTGTCAAATAAGTTAAATCGTGTCACACCGAATCGACACCACTATGTGTCCTTACATGAGGGTAGGCGGGAGGGAGGTTAAAAATGGCCATAATCGTCCTTACTTAATTAATGAATGGCCCCTATAGTATGGTAACTCCTGTGATAGTTTTTCAAGTACTCGGTCGGCTCAGCGGCAGCACGGTGATTGTCTTCTCGGTTTGCCGTCGCTTTGCCAGCTTAACTTAGCATAGAAACAGTGTTTTAATCTGGGTAATGTGTAACGATGCGGCACCGTACTCCAGACGCGATCAATAGCCCTTTCAATTAAAAGTTTCCCCAGCGAGCCGAAGTGACACGACGACGCGTCTTAAGAAGAAATACCGACGAAGTTCGGTTTTGGAAGATGCGGTTTGTAACTTGGTAACCAAATTACGTCTAACGCTTAGTCTTTTAGCATGTAGCCTTTCCCCATAGTTTTGTAATCGGCACAATTTTTTAACAGATTTTCAAAAAGAAGGACGTCATCGATTTTATTGTATTTATATTGTTGACGGAGTACACTGCTAGCTTTGTAGCTAGCAGTGATTCGATTTTTTTCAAATTTTTTAGAGGGTTTTTATGTGTGTATGTTACGCGATTTTTTTACCAATTTTCATGATTCTTTTTTGTATTCGATAGGTAATGCCTCCAAGTTGGCCCCATTAAAATCGTTTAAGTACGGTTTTTTAAAACTAGGCACCGGGCCCGCGCGTGGTCGACTAAGGCCCGATCGCCCTCAGGGTAGGCTCGAGCCCCTCGGTGGGGACGTATACGAGCTAATATGATGAAACAGCTATCCAAATCTTCTTACGTTTGCAGGGAAATAATTCAAACCGCAGTATTATATCAGTGTTTACTTACAAGATGCGAGCTCTAAATGTCGCAGTTACGTAAGAGCGAGTTACCGCCGCCGCGCCCGCCGCGGAGATTATTTTTACGTCCCGTACTCGCTCAACGTAATATTTTACGGTTCATCAAACTCTAGCAACGTTGTTGTTTTATAGTCTAAGCAAAACCTGCATTGTTACCATACGTTTTCCATACAAACTTGCTTAAACTTCGTACTCACCTCGTTCTTGCTTATTGGTGTTCACTTTTTGTACACCACTGTTGTCAGTCAAGCAAAAAGTACTCAGTTAATAGTGCCAAAGAGTAGGGACTATTACTAACTTGGAAAGAAAGCGTGGAAATGATGCTAAGTTACTACGTCTTCTTTTTTTTAATCCCGGAGGAGTGTTATATGTAAGTTTAACGTGTCTTGTCATTGTAGCGCCCAGACGGATAAACCGATTTTGATTTAGTTTTTTTATTTGAATGATGACTTAATCGACAGTGAGTCAAGCCAGGATTCAATTGAATCTGTTCAGCCATTTGAAGATAACCAGCTCTTTTTTAGTTCATGGAGGGATGTGAGCAACGTTCACAGGTCAGATCGACTTCAAAATCCCTGTCGCATTCTTTACGGTAAAAAATATACTGCTGAAACAAAAAGAAACTGGGCTGTCAGCTTTTTTTTCTCAGAACGTTGTAGAAGAATTTGCCTTACATCTTGAAGTAGTACCGACCACCTGGTGAAGATTGCGGGAAGCCGCTGGATGCAGGCAGCGCAGGACCGGTCGTCATAGAAATCTTTGGGGAGGCCTTTGTCCAGCAGTGGACGATTTTCGGCTGATATGATGATGATAACCAGTTGCAAGCCCTCGTCATCCTATGCATACCCAGTAATGTTACTAATTTATGTTCACATTAAACCTATTCGCAAGTACAGCGGAACGCGAGAGTAATGGAATGAAAATCTTAAATTGAACACTATTTGGAAAGCAACTAGGATTAAGTTTGATCTTAGATTAGCTAATATACACAAGGACAGAGTTTAAGATTGGAAAGTTTCCTCCTTACTGTGGAGTGTCATATGTTTAATTTTTAGTAATTCCGCTGCCAGCTCTGACATCGACATTATTTACCACAAGGATCATCAATTCAGCACTTACTAACAGGGGAGATGGCAAGGGTTTTTGGGTGTTGTGAATAAAAACTCATACATCCTACTATTAATATAATAAATGTGAAAGTTTGTATGTATGGATGTATCGGGATGAAACTTGGCACACATATGGGTTAGGTCCTGGATTAACATATAGGCTACTTTTTATCCCGATTTCTTAGTGGTTCCCGTGGGATAGCTATTAACTCTCTCTTCTTTGTTAATTTATGTCACGTCGCAATGAAGCGAAGGATTGACGTGCTAATTAATACTGATTATTTAATTGACTACTAATTAGCATAGCCCGACATAGTTCCCAAGGGATCTAGAGTTGACTCAGTTCCCACGCTCGACAGCACGGCAGACATAAAAACTATGTTCACGCGAAAACTAACTAACTACTGAACATATCTGGCTTAAGGGGGTTCGATGAAGCTCCTCAATGCTCAATTCTCGCTAGATGGCGCCTGCTCCACAAATTTTTAGTTTTAATTTTTTTTTGAAGTCGTGGTTCCACATTTTTACCTTAAAATCGTTAAGCGCACTCTTTACATAAATATTTAACTGTCGAAAAACAAATTGCGCAATTAATTGCATTGTAGTATCCAAAAATCTCGATTATATGTTTCTGCACGCAGTTTTGAACTCGACACTCACACATCCATTGAATATTGCAATCGGCAATCATCGCATTTCCGAATACAAACGAATGCTAATTCCATGTCCATCAATTACAAGATTTATCGTATAACAGAATTTGAATTCAGAACTAAGTACTTTATTGTTGTTTTGTTTAGATTCCCGCACGAACTATATAGAGCTCTTAAATTATCATTATGTATAATATACTAACGAAATTAATAAAAATATAAAAAAAAACAAAATAAATTCTTCAACCGACTTCCAATAAAGGGAAGGTTAAATGTTCGACAATAGGGTATTGTTTTTTTGGTTTCTTTTTTTTCGGAGTGCTGACCTTAATTAGTAATTACACTGGAATGTGTTTCAGTCCTAACTTCATTTAGGATATTGCTCATAGTTCTTCTTGAAATTCCAGTGGCATTAGCAACTCTCTTAAACCTTCTTAAAATAATTACTTTCATTAACATACAATTTTTTTTAAATCTGTTGGCTTCGGT
Organism: Coleophora flavipennella; assembly: GCA_947284805.1. Lineage (NCBI taxonomy): Eukaryota > Metazoa > Arthropoda > Insecta > Lepidoptera > Coleophoridae > Coleophora > Coleophora flavipennella. The sequence continues at coordinate 752,025 of CAMYPC010000001.1, read as the reverse complement.
TACATAATATTTATAAACATTGAAGATAATTTCGCGTGACTGGCATTGTAAAAGTTTCCCTTTTTTTATAGATATCATCTGAAAACTTTAAATTCGTTGAATTTTAAATTGGGGGTTTTAACTAGCGATGGGCCGAACATGGGTTTCACCGAATACGAACATTCGGCCGAATATTCGGTAAAACTTTTACCGAACCGAATATTCGGCCGAATATTCGGTACATTCATCGATATACATGTACTTACTAGATTTCGCGATCCGAACACTGAGTTTGTTCGACTAAACTTGACTGCGGGCAGTACACCTTACTTTAGTGTGGGTTCGACATTCAAATTGTGTGGGCGCGTACGGAGCGGTACTAATAATACCAAAAATAACTGGGATGTAAAGTGTAAACAACACAATTCAGTTGTCAAGTAAATACAATTATTTGTTGGTCATGTGAATAAATAGCTTATAATATCGTAATACTATATAATACGATATGACGAATGACACGTCTAACTAATTTGACAACCCGGCAAAATTAAAGAGACTTGAATCTGCTAAACATTTAAATGAAGATGTGAATTGTGATTTTTTAGGAATAATGTTCCTATATTATTATATTACATACATAAGTAATCAATGACATTTTGAATTGATCTTAAATAATTATATGAGATGTCATATATATTTGTCCTATATCTCAGTAGACTATAATTAAATTAATTAAGTTCCTAACTCTTAATGTGTACATTAAGTGATTGATCTCTTAAATTACAACCTGAAAAGTACAAAAAAAATACTTATTTTCTTTATAAAGAACTATATTGGTTGAATAGGATAGGTTTAAACGTTTAATATAAATAAATATATTTTGCGACGCTATGCTGAGTAGAAACTAGTAAAAAATGTTATTCATAATCTACTAAACTACTAAGGTTTTGTGATTTGATTCAGCTATTCTTTTACCAACCTACTTTAATTGAAAATAAAGCTTCAGTGACGACAAAAACAGAAAGCTACACTCTAAAATACTTACCTCATTACACTGTACACTCAAATCATGATAATACACGGGTCAATAACTGTAAAAACTATGAGTATCACTTTGCCGAATATTAGGTGATTCAGCCGAATATTCGGCCGAATATGAATATTCGGTAAAGCTGCGGAATATGCCGAATACCGAATATAAAACGAATATTCGGCCCATCTCTAGTTTTAACAACTCTTTATATATATCGATTAACATATTTACTTTTATGAACTGAAAATTTCTCTAGGCGCGTTGGGAAATTTTGAGATGGGAAAAAACCAACGTCACCGATACCTTGAAGTGAAAACTTTTTGAGATTGAAAAACTATTGAACTTGCGACACCGTCACCGTCACCTTGAAGTGAAAATTTTTAAGATGGGAAAAACCATTGAACGCGCGACACCGTCACCGACACCGTTACCGACACCGTCACCGACACCTGGAAGTGAAAACTTTTTGAGATGGGAAAAAAACATTGAACGCGCGACACCGTCACCGACACCATTACCGAAACCTCAACGACACCGTCACCGACACCTTGAAGTGATAAATTTTCAAGATGGGAAAAAACCATTGAAACCGCGACACCGTCACCGACACCTAGGTGAAAACTTTTGACATGCGAAAAAACCATTAAACTAGCGTCACCGTTACCGACACCGTTACCGACACTGTTACCGACACCGTCAACGGCACCGTTACCGACAGCTTGAAGTAAAAAAAAAATAAGATGGGAAAAAACCATTGAAACCGCGACACCGTCACCGACACCTAGGTGAAAACTTTTGACATGGGAAAAAACCATTAAACTAGCGTCACCGTTACCGACACCGTCACCGACACCGTTACCGACACCGTCAACGGCACCGTTACCGACAGCTTGAAGTAAAAAAAAATTAAGATGGGAAAAAACCATTGAAACTGCGACACCGTCACCGACACCCAGGTGAAAACTTTTGACATGGGAAAAAAACCATTAAACTAGCGTCACCGTTACCGACACCGACACCGTCACTGACACCATTACCGACACCGATACCGACACCGTTACCGACACCTTGAAGTAAAAACTTTTTTGAGATGGGAAAAATGGCGTTTCAAATTATGTATATTAGTCAAGATGGGAAAAAACCATTGAAACCGCGACACCGTCACCGACACCTAGGTTAAAACTTTTGACATGCGAAAAAACCATTAAACTAGCGTCACCGTTACCGACACCGTCACCGACACCGTTACCGACACTGTTACCGACACCGTAAACGGCACCGTTACCGACAGCTTGAAGTAAAAACTTTTTCGAGATGGGAAAAATGGCGTTTCAAATTATGTATATTAGTAATAATTCTTCAATGCATGAAAATGAAATTGTTATATTCTCTTTGCAAACGATTGACTTGATACAGTGACAGAACGTAAGAGCGGCAACATGCACGCGCGTCGGTCGGTTGCATGGAGCGGCAACGTCGCGCATCTTGTGTAGGTATTTACACATTTTGTCTCGCACACATTCGTAAATTTAATGAAAATTGAGCGTTGGTTTATTCCATAATTTTAAATTAAAGTATGTTTTTTTATTAATCTTGCGCAAACAAATACTTGAAAAAAGTTTGTAGCCCACATAATTTACGCTTTATTCTGTATCCTGAACCAGATTATTGCAATTGTTTTTTGTATGATAATCGAACCACCTTAAATTTGGTAGGTAGACAGCTTAGGACCTGGATTAACATAAAGGCTACTTTTTTCCACGCTCACGAGCCGCATGCGGCTCGCGCACTGCGCACCCTCGAAGACAGTCATAGAAACTATGTTAAAGCGAGCGAAGCCGCTAGCAAAATCTAGTACTACATATATTGTGAATTGGCTTAATTCACAGTTTGTTAAGTAGGTCTCTTATTTGCATACAATATAACTAAATGTTTCATAAATTCTCTCTCTCCTCTTATCGCGTGGCACAGTTAACCATCCTGTAAAAAATAGAGTATAAACAGATTATATGAAATTTTGTATCGCCCGGTAAATACTCAAGGCGCAAGGAATATTGGTAAATGGCAATTACCCAGCAGTGAAGATCAATCGTCCATTAGAAACAACGATTAAGATAAAGGCTTATTTCCCAGTGGTGTTGAGCTTAGCCCAGCTTTGCCCTTCTATTTACACTCCATCCTATTATTGGTAATGTCTGAACAGAGTCGTTTTGAGCCAAGCCATTTCATTTTCCTTTCCAGTTTATGTAAAAACCGCTCAGAAAGATGGCGGTAGTAAATCAAACATTAAAGAAACTAAATATTTCCGCTTAGGGTAATAAAGGAACTGGCGTCATTCGCCAGTAACTTTTTTTTCACAATTGGTAAGCCATTGGCATCTTCTTTCCTGATAGTAAGTGAAGATGCTGCCGAAGATGGAAGCGGGCTTATCAAGATTCGCAAACGCAATGTGGAACTGGCTTCAAGCTGGAACACATGTATGCTGTTAACATTGATGTTTGGCGGCAAGACTTAGATAAGATGATGATAGCTAGCTAGCCAGGCTTGTTTATAAAATGCTCTTCCACCAACCAAACCGAGTTTTACAAAGTTAGATTCCGCAGTGAATAGAATGCGCGACGTCCTGATGTGAAGCTAATGGACTTAACCACGGATCAGATAAATAACGTTGGATTGGAAATGTGCGCTGGGCAGGCGCACCTCAAGTATGATTAGACAGTCATACTTAACCGAAGCACGCGTTCATACTTTTTATTTGCGTGTGGTTGTGTGTAACGTACAGACTCGAAATGGTGTGCGACACAATTGCAGCCCTGTGTTTTAAGTGTATTTTGTTTAGTAGTGCGCGCAATTCGTGTGTATGTATTATTATTGCTTGTGTAGTGGAGTTGATGGGTGGGAGACAGGCGGCGACGCTGGTTTTCAAACAAAAGTGTGACTATTGCCAATCCAACCTTATTTATCTTATCCGTGGACTTAACCATTACGCTTCGGAAGCGGTTAAAATTTGTCTAAATTTTGTGTTCCGTTACTACGTCTTAGGTGAAGTGCATTTGCTAAGTTACTGAGTTAATCCCAGTCTCCTAAATCTATCTAAAATCGTTAAATAGTACTTAAAACATTCACGTCGTTTCGTTCTTCTACCGAGAACTTATCAGTCGTTTTACGGCCCTATGCTGTCGGACAGTCTAAAAGATCCTATACAGGCGTTCAAATCGACCGTTCCACAGATAACCCATACCATTGCTATTATAGAGTGTAATTAACGTTCGACCATTTCCTATCTCTGCGATCTGAACAAGCTTTTTAGAAATTGTAACTTTATAAATGCTTACTTTAAAATTGCGTTTTGTATCGTTTTCACAATCTTTTATTTATCTTGCCTTGTAAGAGTGACTTCCAGGGGTCCGATTGCGCTGTAATTTGGAATGAAGACGTATTCCCTGTGACAATAGATCCTTTTAATATTCTCTAGTTGATCTGATGAACTTTGAAGGTGGAATCAAGGTCCCAGGGTCTGCGCAATCATTTCTCACTTTATTTCCGATAAAATAAGACGGCTAGTTATTCAATGCGTTGATAATTCTTGGTATGCTAGAGTATTCGGTATTATAAGGCTCTCTTAGAGTTCAGTCTGGCAGGTCGCGCGACGTGGAAATCGTGGAATTATGAGAGACTAAATTCAACGCGTGAGTCGTCTGACGCGTTGATAGGTCGCGCTGGCTGGTCGTAAGTAAACCAAAATATCGACCATAGTCCGTTAAACAATTTTTTCAAGGTTTTTAGCCTACACTGTTTTGTATGTCTGTCAGACCTTTAAAAGGCTGTGTCTTTGGAACCGTAATAGGGAAATTTTCTCATGATGTATGTTATAATGGGGGATTTGCCAACAAATGATAAGAAAATAAAAAAAATATAGTGGGGGTTTCCCATGCAAGAAACGGTTTTTTTTTATAGGTTTTTGTATTTGCTCTCGTAACAACTGTACAAGCACAAAACAGATAAGTACAGAAGTAAATCAAAATATGTATGTACTTCATTTTTTATACCTACGCTCGGCAGTCGCGCAAGGGTTGTCAACTTTGGCTTATGCACAAAAAACGATCGTGGTAGTGACACTCGTATCTAGTTGTATGATTTATTGTTGAGAATGAAACAGGCAGAACGGAAATATAAACCAATAACAACTAAAAAAATCAATTTTAATGTTATTGTTTTATTACATATTTGTCACAGAAAATAAAACTTGCGACGATTTCGACATTGGCAAAATTCACGATTATTATATTTTAAAGTGTAATAAATTCGCATTCTTATGTATTTCTGTGTGGAGATTTTTTCACTTTTTCTAATTTTTAGTATTTGTTATAGCAGCAACCGAAATACATCATCTGTGAAAATTTCAACTGTATAGCTATCAAGGTTCATGAAATAAGTACAGCCTGGTGACAGACGGATAGACAGACAGACGGATGGACAGCAAAGTCATAGTAATAGGCTCCCGTTTTTACCCTTTGGGCACGGAACCCTAAAAAACGGGCAACATGAATTAATATATTTTTCAATACAGTTGCTCGAAAAGTGGTCCTTTATATTATGCCAGTCAAGTGTGCGCAAAATTTATTTAACCGCACACGTACTTTTACTTTACCACTTTTTTTTTATTTCTAGCTCGGAGGAACAAGACATTTCTAGCAAAAAAAAATATAATAACCAAAGATACAGAATCTTTAAGACTTGAGTTAAAAGAGATAGGTAGTTCCTCTGAGGTTAGTAGATAACGCAAGCTGTTTAGATTCTCTTTGGGTTATATCTTTGTGAAACCGGTTACACCAAGGAATAGATCATCTTTACCAAAGAGGTGAAGTATCCCAAGCCGTATTGTAGTCTATTTATTATAATAAAAAAAAACTTACGCATGCGTACGTGTGCTAGCTAAAATATTGCGCAATTTTCGTAAAACTGAATTGAGATGTTTTTGTTGTGAAAACTAATAAAATTAAGAAAAGTTAATATATATGTAAAAAAAAATATATTTATGTAAGAAATAACAAACTCGTGACGATAGTAAACCCTCGCCTGCGGCTCGGGCTCACAAATGTCACTCGTTTGTTATCGACCTTTTTACAACCCTTGTATCATAAATAACTATTTCTTATAGATCAAAAAGTTAGTAAATATTTATAGCCAAGTTTTTGGTGCGAATACCCCTATGTGCACCCCGACGCCGTTTTGTCGCGCGCCTCGCGCGTGCGCGGGCGGCCGGCTCGCCGCCGCCGCCGATCAGTTCCTAATGACATCTAATGAGGAAGATGAGCGTTTTTTTTAAACGACTTCAAAAAAGAAGGAGGTTTCTCAATTCGACCGTAGTTTATCATCCATACGTCAATACAAACATACACACATACATAGAATGCTAAAACCATAACCCTTCCTTTTGGCTTCGCCGTTAGTTGGGTAAAAAATAACTTTAAAAGACATCGACATAATTTTTCGCAGTTATTATTATAATTGGATAAAGATTCTTGAACACACAAAAAATGCGATTAATTTACATTTACATCTTCCTCGTTAGAATATTAAACACAAGGCTTACACAGCATATACTACAATAAACACCTAATATAAATTGTAAAAATATTATAAGGCCACAAACTCATGTTCGCTATTTCGGTGCGGGGCCGGGGTGCTTAGGGTAATTTCAGTATAGATGCCGCACTTTTTGTTATTGTTTTATAGCATTGTATCTAATCTCAAGATAAAAGAACTGTTTATGTATTCAGAAAGTATGGTACTTTGACTACATTTTGGTATAGCAGGTCAGAAGTCAAAGTCATAAATAAAGGAATAATAACCGTTTTTGTAGACCACTAAAATTGGACGGATACATGCTCTACCCCGGATATTTGCTCTGTCCATTAAAAACGGGCCCTAGGATAGACGCCCTTTTGAGAAATACGTCACTAACCTAGATAAGCGATACATAAATAACATCTAAAAGGCTTATATAATATGCCTAAATAACTTAAAATATTCTAAATAAAGTCATTTACTGCATGTGAAGGCTCGGGATAGACGCTTCATAACAAAAAATATATTATAACTGCACTTCATAGGGCGTCTATCCTTCAAGCATTTGGTCTAAGACCATTATGTAAGGGCATCTACCCCAACAAAAAAACAAGGCATCTATCCGATAAGTGAAGGATACATGCCTTCGAAAATACCTAAAAATAACACAAACTAAAATAATAATAAACAGAATTAAAAACAATTTTAAAAGGTTAACCTTATGATTAGTAACAATTAAAGTCAAAATTACCACATAGATTGAATATTTGTTTAATGAAACGGATTATCTTAAAAAAAATCTTTGATGTTACTAATGTTAATTTTCTATTTTATTTTGGTGATGATTTGTAATTAGCATCGTTTTAAATTTAATTTTGTTACTTCTATATAATATTAAGCTGTAAATCCTCCGAATAGCAAATAAATAAAATAAAATGAAAACACTCACCAGGACAAAAAATATCGCTTTTTGAAATTACCTCCGTATTATTTTGCCAAATATTTTCGCGCACAATTTTACTCTGCATTACACTGACGCGCACATGTCGTTCCTGTAGGATGCCAAGCGGCACACCGGAGCAGGGCGGGTCTAGTGCCAGCTTATAACGTGTATTTATTGTTATTACCTATTTCGCATATTGGAGTTTTTGAATTCGCGGCAACTATCCCACTGCGGCGTCTATACTGAAATTACCCTACCTACCTACCGAACCGTTCTGTATAAAACGAACCATCGAAATGCAAACAAATATCTGCTTACCTCTCTGAAACAACTGGTAGCTTAAAAAAACATCAATTTACAGGTTAATGTTGAATTAAAACAACCGTCCACGGAACAGTTAATAGTTATTTATGATACAAGGGTGGTAAAAAGGTCAATAACAAACGAGTAACATTTGTAAGCCCGAGCCGCAGGCGAGGGTTTTCCATAGTCACGAGTGTGTTATTTGCCTTTTATACCCATGTATCATGCAACATTTTTCAATACAGTTGTGAGAAAACTGGTAAATAAAACAAAAATCAAATAATTTATTGCAAAATAATACAGGTAAGTAGTTAGTTACTAAAATTAATTGTTATACTAGTACAATTTGTAATATTTAAAGATATTTGTTTTTTGGGAAGTTTAATTGTCTATCTGATATTGTTTGAAGAGGCCAGATGGTTCTGCAGCTGCTCATTTTCACCACATGGCTCCATCTCCAGATTTTGCTGCAGCGGTTGCACTTGATCAAAAGTAGAGCAGCCCGACTCCAATTCGTTTAAAGTGATGGACTCGGATATCTTCTCTGAATTTTTTTCTTATTTTCTACCGAGTCCTCAATGTAACCCTCTGCAACAGCCACTAGAGCGCCATCCTCCATGGCGTTTTATTGTAGTTATATCAGCTCCGGAGTTTGCTAATAATGACCAGATAAGTGACTGTTTGTTGTTGGTTGTGTCATATCTGCCGCCAAATACCTCTCCTGACACTTATGTAAATTATTTCGATGTACTTTGTGATATGTATACTAAAATGAATCCTTATCAGTGCTGTATTTTAGGCGATTTTAATATACCGGATATATGCTGGATAGAAAACGTAACTGAAAATTATTTAGAACCTAGAATAAATAGTACATCACTCACGCATTTGTCACTTTTGAATGCCATGGCTTATTTGTCGCTTAAACAGTATAACTGCCATTATAATGTAAATAACAGAATCCTAGATTTGATTTTAGGCGACACTGGCTTGGCGATACTTAGTCAGGATCAAGTAACTCCTTTAATACCCGCTGATAAACACCATGCTGTTGTAGGTTTTAATTTAGACATATCTTTATCAAAATCGCTGCGAAGCAAGTAGTCTATAAAGTACCGTTTTTTTAAGGTAAACTATGATAAGATCAACGCAGACATAATGATGGTTGATTGCGTGTCTTTGCTGAGCGGTAAGTCAATAGACGACTCATTAATAACGTTCTATCAAGAACTACAGTTTATAATTAACAAAAATATACTTTGTTGCAAAAAGAAAACTACTAACTACCCTATCTAGTTTTCACATAGTTTGATAAAACTTTCAAAACTCAAACACAAATCTTGGATAGCGTATAAAAAAGATACTGCCTCTAAAGATCTTTACAATGTCTTCTCTATGTACAGATACAGGTTTAAAAAAATATTAAAAATCACTTATAAAAATTACTTAAATTACACGAAAAAAAATATTAACAAAAATATTAAATTCTTTTGGCAGTACGTAAATAGTAAAAAAGCTAGTAAAAACAATTATCCTGATAAAATGAACTTCAACAATGATACTACATGGAATCCACAGCTAATATGCAATATGTTCTCAGATTTTTTAAATCAGTTTACGAACCTTCTGATCTAGATTCCTTTCATCCACCTAATGACACTTATAACAATAGTATTTCTATATCCGCAATACATATTACACTCGACAATATTCGGAGAGAACTTGCATCGCTAGACAAAGCTAAAGGTGCTGGGCCGGATCGTATTCACCCTCACTTATTAAAACAAACTGCTGACACCTTGCAGTTTCCTTTGTACATTATATTCAATAAAAATATTAAAGAAGGTATCTTCCCTTCTACTTGGAAGGTTGCTAATATAACGCCAGTATTTAAGGGCGGTAGTCGTGCCCTGGTGGACAATTATAGGCTTATATCAATCTTGTCTGCTTCGTCGAAGGTCTTCGAAAAGTTGGTGCACAAAATACTTTATCCTCTTCTAGAAAAAAAATATTATCCAACAACAGCATGGTTTTGTTAAAAACCGCTCCACTACTAGCAATCTAACAATATTCACTTCAGCATTATTTCGAGCGCTACACAATGGTGAACAAGTCGATTGTGTATATGCCGAATTCAAAAAGGCCTTCGACAAAGTAGATCATGTGATACTACTTGAGAAACTGGCTTATGATGGTATCAAGGGATCTCTTTTAAGGTGGTTCTCCTCATATATACATAAAAGGCAACAGAAAATTGTAGTAAACGGTTACGAATCTGAATCATTCGTGGCGACGTCAGGCGTGCCCCAAGGCTCCATTTTGGGCCCATTTTTATTTGTGATCTATATTAACGATGTAGCAACATATATATAGCATTCACACTTTTTACTCTATGCAGACGATTTGAAAATCTACAGAATTATCAGTAATATGCAAGACTGTGCTTTACTCCAGTCAGATCTTCATTCTTTACATACATTTTGTTTTAATAGTAAGATACACCTTAGTCTTTCTAAATGTAATTCTATAAGCTTCACCAGAAAACGAAATACAATTAGTCAGAATTACACATTAAATAATACGTGTCTTTTAAAAGGTGGAATCTGTAAGAGATCTGGGGGTAATGCTTGATTCAAAACTTATACTTGATAGTAACATAACCAGTATTGTTAATAAAGCTTTTCAACTCTGGCTTTATTTCTCGAAGTGCAATCGATTTTAAAAATCCAAATACTTATTTATATCTCTTTATGACAGTTATAAGACCTGTATTGGAATATGCTGCCTTTGTATGGGACCCTCACTATAAAGTGTATGTAAACTCTATAGAAAGGGTACAATACAAGTATTTGAAAATGGTAAGCTACAGATGTTGCGGTAAATATGGTAAATATCCTGAACTGCTAAGAAAGTTTAGTATGACTACTCTTGAAAAACGACGTATTCAACTTGAAACAACCTTTTTATACAAAATTCTTAACAACCAAATCGACTGTCCTGAGATTACTAGCAGTATTGATTTTCGTGTACCTTATAAGATACTTCTTTCAAAGCCCCTGTTCTCACCTCCTGTGTGCCGTACCAATAGCGGTAAACGTTCACCCTTATCCCGTATGTGTAATATATACAATGAGCTGTTTACAGAATTAGACCCGTTGCGGCGGGGGTCGCCGACAGAAGGTAAGAGTCCAGAGAAGTTCTAGCGGGGAGACAAAATTAAAGATTCAAGATTACATATATAGGTTTAATTTACTGCATTTTACAAACAATATATAGATAGATTGGGTTCGACCTACTTTCTGTCACACTGAGAAGAGAATTTTTGGAAGGGAGAGAGGTACCGGCCTTAAATTGTCCTTATTTATGCGCAGACTTCACAGATCACACAGCGTCACAGCTTCTTCTTAAACGCAGGGCAATCACAGCGTAGAGCGGCGGATGGAGGATAGCGTCGAGGCTTCCGTGGTAGATGTACACAACAGCGTAGGGTGGAGAACGGAGGGCAGCTCCTCTGTCTGGCTTAGCGATGCAGTGTAGCGGAAAGCAGGCAGGCGGTGAAGTGGGTGATACAAGCCCCTGGTAGAAGGAAGAACCTGGCCGTGTAGATAAAAACGCCATTAATGTTAGCTATAAATAGCTTGAGCAAGAATTGAGCTGCGATGTAGGCCACATCCTCCATGTTTCCTTAGAGGCCATCTCCGTGAGGCAGGTGCATGAGGTTAGGAAGCATGGTTATAGCAGGACACGTGGGAACCACATCGCAGCAGTTTACAATGATAGATGATAATATTTAGGTGCGCAATAGTCTATTTTTTAAGGGAAATGTTGTACAATATAAGAAAACAGCATGTGACATGGGTGACCACGCCCATAGGTATTTTACTCTAAGTTTTTGGCTATTAGGTTTTATTTTTGAAAACAATTATGTGCAAGAGCTATTAAAATGGAAATTAATCAGTTTTGAAATAGGAACTTACCCTTTTAGAGGGGTTTTCACATAAATTTTTGGTAAAACGCCTGCTCGCAGAGCGAGCTCAAGAGAAAAGGAATTTGACAGTTCTTTTTTTTTATATATATACGAAGGCTAGTGTGGTCCGTTTTGTAGCTGACACGCACAGCGGAATTCGGCGCACTACAAAAAGGATGTGCAGCAATTCACGATGTGACACCGTTTTGCGATAGCTTACTTAAATAAAAACAAAAAATTAATGTGTTATTAAAAGAAGACAACACGAATTGTAAATAATAATGAATAGGTATGTGTGTATGTATGTATCTATGTATGTGTGTGTACATTTTATATCTTACTGGCTGTTTCCCGCGGCTTCGCCCGCGTGGACAACGATTCTATGACTTTTCGAGGGAGTGCAGTGCGCGAGCTCATGTCACTTTATTTTTATTACCTTTAGTAACAATTCTTTTGTGTCACTTGTAACATAAATATCTCTCTAGTGATATCGTTTAATATATACTTAAGTACTTACTCATTCATTGAACTTACTCATGTGTACTGCACGATTTATTTTTCTCTTTGTATTAGGTATTTACTTATTGCACGGAATCTGCCTTTGTTTATTTGTTTGTTACCCATTTGCGGGACACGTTATTAGAATGTAATTAGTTATTTTTGACCTAAGCATTTTTGGTACTTACATTCTTACATTTTTGTTTGTGTACCTTCCGATAATAAAAATAATAAAAAAATAAAAAAGCTATGGCCAGTATAAGATTCTGGATTTGGTAAGTTTAGAAAGGTAGCAATTTCATTTGGGACATTACCAATTTTATTCACACCAACGTTTTGACATCTACATTTTCCATTTTGAAAATATTGGAAAAAGCGACTGCTTTTTGCTGATGTCGAACGCAGAGCCTGATATTTGGTAACAATTTTATAAAACTTACCATGTATAGTGAAAGTTCGGGGTATCTTGTTTTTTGTATCGGGTATCTTAACAAGAAGCAATTCTTCATGGTTTTCGATGTCGTTCAAATCTATGTTGGTCAATTCTAGTCGTCTGCATGCCCCAGTAATTCCAAAAATCAATATAACCTGTAAAACAAAAACATTTTATAAGTAGGTACCTATGTGTATTCCTATCTAAATAAATGTAAATGGACTAGGTAAGTAATTATAAAAACAAACCTTTGCTAGTAAATATTTGTCATCTGGCGCTTCATTCAGGAAGTCTGCAGAAAAAACTTTGGATTATTGCTTGCAAAACCATCATACTGCCGTTTTAGATATGCAATTAGTTTCGTGTATTTTTTTATGTCTATGTCTTTCTTGAATTTCAGAGTGCTTTTTAACATATAATATGTTGACCACAACGAAGATGGCTTCAATGTGCTACTCAAATTCTGAAAATAAGCCAGTAAAATATTCTCCGAGAACGACATTGTTTTTCTTTGCCTTTGCCATTTTATAAAGTTTTCGTAAGCTGTCATGTACTTTATGCGTGATTTTGGAGGCAAAATGCTGTCTTGCGCAGTTTTTGCTGCCTCAATTATGTCCGGTGGAGTTAATTTGATTGTTTCAGCCATTTTATCAACAAAATCATATATTGTTTTATTTTTATTTCCCTTCAAGTAATTTAAAGTCGCACTTTTATATAAACAAACACTTGCTAATGCTTACACCATACACAGATAAAATAGGACATGTGTCATGTATCTGTAAAAAATTATATTCCCTTTGCATAATGGCACGAATTTGAAAGCACCAAAGAAGACCTTAAATTATTGAGTACCACGCAGTGCGCATGCGTAGGTTTTAAAGTGTGAGAAGAATAACAATAGTAACACCTAGTAACATAATATCGTTGTCCCTCTCGCTCGGGTATACGTCTAACTACACTTGTTCCATTTCAATATCAAATTAAATTTAGTTAGTTGGTTGCTACGTGAAATTCATAACAAAGAGAAATTGAACTTGAAATTGAGCAAATCAGTACACCTGATAAAAAAAGTGGCAGCCAGCGATTATAGAATGTAGTCTAGAAATTAAAAAAAAAGTGGTTAAGTCCATTTTGCGCACAGTAGACAGATATATAAAGTACCACTTTTCGAGCAACTGTATTGAAAAATATTTTTTTTGTTCCTCATTTTTGCAAACACGTGTCTCAACAAGCGGACGGCACTCGCGCTCGGAGTGTTCTTGCTGTTCCGAGATATCGTGTCCGTGAGCGGTGTCTATGTGTGCGTTGCTCGAGCGCACATTGTATGTAGATTGAGTTCTGTACTTATCTGTTTTGTGGTACAAGCGTGAAACTTAGTGTTGTTTAAGTACTAATCCTGAATTACACCAACAAATAATAAAAAACCGGCCAAGTGTGAGTCAGACTCGCGCTCTAACTTTTTCTCAGGAACGCGAGTTGAAAATAATCAAATACCAAGGTCTACCGTATCTTGAAGATGTAAAAAAACCTTCTAAGTCAACGCAATCAAAAACACGGCCATTTATGCCGCATATTTTGACACTCGTACAAGTAAATTAAAACCTATAGGTACTTCCTGTGACCTAGAATCATGAAAAACAGCACAAGTAAATGTGAAAATCGTTGAATTGTAGTTATTATCACATAAAACATCATTTCCGACCGAATCCGTCCGACTCGCGCTTGTAGTTTTTACAATTATTTTAATGCCTGTGTCTCCCACCTCCTACTTTGGCTGGCCCGGTTTGCTTCTTTTTTTTCTACAAACAAAGGCTTTTTTGCTTTTGTGCCAGCGTAGAGAAACTTCAAAAAAGTTTAAATGGTTTCTATGGCGCGAGCCGGGGCGCTCGTCGTTCACTCACTAAAACTTTTTTATCTTAATTTTTTTAATTGCTCCAGTGGAGTTTAGGAAGTTCTTTATACAAGATCAATAAGAAGTTTTACATTTAAAAAGCGGGGAGGGATCTTTGAGGTTTACGTTTCGTGTAATTAATATTATCTAAAGCAGGGGTGTCCAACATAGTTTGGTATAGGGCCAGGTTTAGGATTTATATAGACGCAGCGGGCCAAAGGAAATGTCCAATAGTAAAGTACATTTTTACTAAAACAGCAGTATATATATTTTTTATTTACTTAATATGTTAGGAGGACTTTTTTGTTTGCACAATGCATCTATTGTATATGTTACAGTTAAAACCCGTTTAACGTTATATATCTTTGTTCAACTTATGTGCCGCGGAATAAAGGTAGGTAAGGTAGCTTCGCGCAATAACCACAGATTACTAAATAGTTACTTCGTAACAGATACATCACTACCATACAAAAGCTTAAATACCTACGCTATATTAGCCTACAAAATCCTAATAATAATACCAGCTGTTTGCAGCGAGAAGAAATGTGCCATAACTACGCATACAGAGAGTTGAGAATGTTTTGCCCGCCGCGCAACCCACGTGCGAGCGCGTCATCGGGCGAATGTGCTAGGGTTGTACCTATGATGATTTTGGTAATGAAACGAATGTTGTAGAAAATCAATTATTTTATATTTGTCGATCATATATGTTTGAGTTTAATAAAATGATAGATGCATTTTTTCCCTTCCCTGAATTCCCGATTAATAAATTTTAATGTCGAAAATATTCGAAACCTCGTAAATAATTTTAACAAATAATCAAAAGGGAAACAGGAGCAAAGCGGAGAAAAATCAATCAAAGTTGGCCTTTTTCTTGAGTTGACGGAGAATTTCATAGTAAGTAAAGTAAGTAAGTAAATATTCTTTATTGCAAGCCACAAAAACAATACAGGACTTATAATTTGTAAAAAAACATAGAGTGCAAAGGCGGCCTTATCGCTTTAAGCGATTTCTACCAGGCAACCTTAAGTTAGGGATTGAAAGACAGGTAAACTTGTACAGGATGGCAGCAAATTCAATTATTAAACAATCTAACTTATTATTATAACTAATAGAAGTGCTATAACTAAAAGTAATTAAAAAAACAATACATACCATACCTACTATTCATACAAAAACATTCCCCATGCCACAGAGGGCCTCATTGTGAGCTTGAATTATTGTTATTTTAAGTGAAAGCTAGGTAAATACGTAACGAAAATAGTTTTTCTGTTACTATCTACAAGTCATAACAAAAAACGGCTTGTGAATGCAAGCTATAGTTTACGAAGTACTCGTAACTATTTAGTAATCTGTGCTAAGTTTTTGAGATTTTTTCGTTTACATTCATCCTGGTAATAAAAGTCGGCGGCGCGCGCGGGGGGGCGGGGCTTGATGGAGTTATTTCGATGACGTAACGGTACTTGACAAGTTAAACCTTGGATTTTGGTTTTGAGCGGTTTATTTACAGCTATAGAAGTGCCCCCCAGCTACCGAGTGGCCGGCGCATTAGTACTTCTATTCTATGACATACCTACCTAAATCACGACGACGACGCTAGGTACCTACTATGTTCTGACATTAAGTAGGTAACTGTTAATTATATTAAAAAAAAACACATAAATAATACCTGAAATCCTTAATTTACGACGATTAACATAGTAGGTACCTACCCACCATTGTTCTAAGTTTAAGGAATAAATGATTATAATTTGTAAAGGAATGAGAAAAGGGAATTCGAAAAAAACAAACGATTTAAAATACTATTAACTTAGGTACCTTTGTTCGTCTCTCGACAATGAAAAAAATTACAAATTTTCATTTGTCTTTTGACTGTTACACCCATCCACTGCACAATAATTGCGTGGTTTCGGCATTTCGATAGTCAGAGCGGTAAATGTGACGTGCGAGCACTCAGGCGGGCGTGCGTCAACCTACTGTCCGTTGTATCGTCTCCGATACGCTTAGCGGTAGGCATATAACGTGTGGCCTTGAGCAAGTGACGGACGCCTGCAATAGCTATACATTAGATGGCTTAAAGTTTAACTAGTTCGCAGGCCAGATGAAGTATCTTCGCCGGCCGGATGGTGGCCCGCGAAGATACTTCATCTGGCCCGCGAACTAATTAAATTTTTCTAGCCCCAAGTTGCATGGTCAAATCTCGGGACACTTCGAACATTCAGACGGTGCAAGAAGTAGTTGCCCAGAGGCTTTGTGACGCAAACATCAAAGTCGTTGAACCACTGTAGAATCCATACAGTGGTCCATAGATCGTTTATTTCTCTTTTTTTTTTACACAATATCACTCGCGGTCACGTGTATGGGGCTATCTATATTTCGGCGGCCGCGGCCGATCGCAGTATTGGGTAGATCATGAAATGCATATCATAAAGGGTCTCTGAAAAACTTAACCACTCCGGGAGTGCCGATAGAAGTGAAAACGTTTTACAGTTTTATAAGTTTAGACCCTCCGAGTGTAACTGGTGAATCACTAGGTTGACAAGTTTTGACCCTGCGAGTGTTCCTGGTAAGGTGTTGGTGTCGGTAACTGTGTCGCGATTTCAATGGTTTTATGCCATCTTAAAAATTCACAAAGCGTCTAAACGAAGTTTTCACTTCAAAAACTTATAGAGGGTACCCGAAAAAAACTAGTTAAGGTTCGTTTAGCATGTCTGGTGCCACCGAGCGGGGCTCCGTCGTTTTTTCGGAGCCCCTCTATGATATGCCCAATTCTTAGTTGTTTTAAATTCCTATGTGTGCAAGATCCAACTTAATGGGGTTACCACTCCTGTAGCACTCTGTATCGTACTGGTAAACAGATATACAAGCACACAAGGCATTCTGTCTTAGGTCCTCAATCGGCAAAGCACTGCTGACCTTTGCTGGTATCTCAGGTGGACCGTCAGCCTTTTTACCGCCTTATACATGCTTATTTCTATTTCTTTCTCTCTCTCTCTCTCTCACACACACACACACACACATACAAACACTCACACTTCCTGGTCTCCACGATACAGCTCTGCCTAGTGACCAGAGTTTAACACCTGTACAATTGGGCTTATGGGGTTAAAAAAAAAATTTCACTTCTAATTGAAACCTTAACTTTGTTTCAGGTGATAGTGCAAACATTGGATACGCAGTGCTAAAGGATCCGTGTACAAGTGTGTTAGTGCGTGTGTACGACGCAGGGTTAGTGTGGTGACTTGTGACAGTGGTTGTTAGTGTTGTGCCGACGGCGGTGGTCGTCGATGACGGTGTCGATGGAGCGGTGATCACGGACTGAGCACGTCACTACAGCAGAGCTGGTCAGTATCAATCATTACTTTTACACGACTGCCCACGAACGAGGTTTTTTTTTGGGTGTTTATATGTATGTGTGTGTCTGTTTCTTTGGCTGAGCCTGTAGTCTACACGGCATGATGGATTTTGGAGTGATAGGTGCCGTTAGATTCGTCTTAAGCCCCTGAGTGACATACGATAGAAGGGAGTTTTTAGGTTTTTAAGCAGTGGAGTTTTTAGTGTTCCGAAGTCAACAAGGAACCCTTATAGTTTCGCCATGTCTGTCTGTCCGCGGCTTAGCTCAAAGACTATTAGTACTAGAAAGCTGTAATTTGGTATGCATACTATTCACGCCGACAAAGTGGTACAATAAAATCTAAAAAACAAATTAATGATACTTCCCCTACAGGTAAAGAGGGCGTGAATTTTTTTTTTGGTTGACGTAGCCTAGTGTTGGGTTTCGTTCAATAGGTCTTTCAAAACTACTGAGGGTTTGCTAAAACCGTTTTTCGATTCAGGGATCGTTTGGGGGGAGGGGGGGGCAACCAGCTAAACCGCTATTTCTGGACAAACGCCTTTGATGCCGCACGATGCCTCAACCGGCGTAGGTACTAGCATGCTAGCCTGTAGTCAGCCTGCCAAGTTTGGCAGGCTGTGCCCCGCCGCCCGCTGCCCCGCAAGTCCCTTCCGTTGCTCTGCGCTTACTTTTGTGGGACGAATATAGTTATACATTCGTTGCGCTACTGTCAGCCGCTATGTTGTAATACTGTGGTTGGAGTAATAGACGACAAACCTAAGGTGTGTAACCTATGGAATGCGAAGCTTTTCTTTACTATTTTTATTGTAGTTTTACGCCGTTTATTGATTCCTTTCTTGTTTTTTGCAATTATTCGTCAAAAACCACTGGAAAAAATATTTTTTGTGACTCTGCTACTACAGAATTAATAATAAAGTTGCGTGGTCGTAATAGGTCTATAAAAAAATTGCGGATCATTTGGGTTGCTCTAAAACGATAGTGTACTAGGCTGTGATACATTTTAATACAAATAAAGCTACTTCTAATAATCCCCGCAAACGAAAAAAAAAGAAAAACGTCTCTTCGACACGATTGAAGAACAGTTCATTATGCTAAGCAGGACCCATTTAAAGGCTCTTATCGGATAAAAATGAAGTTTTTGGTGGGAATAACCCTGAAGCAGTCTCGGCGCGCATCGTTCGAAGACTTTGGTGGAGGCACAGTTATTTGGGAGATGAACCAGAAAGGTACCCATGTTGACACCACGTCATAGACAGACCCGATTTGCGTTTGCAAGGAATTATGTAAAATGGACAGAACAGCAATGGAAGAATGTAATTTTTTCTGATGAAACCAAAATAAATAGAATATGCTCTCATGGCAAGCAGTACGTTCGCCGATCTGCATATAAGGAATTCGACCCAAACATACACAAACAATATGGTAAAGCATGGCGATGGAAACGTCAAAATGTGGGGTTGCTTTGCAGGTTATGGCACGGGACCTTATACCAGTTTGATACAAGGTAACATGGATCAATATCAATATAAACAGATTACTCGGAAGAATGTGTGCTGCCATACGCTGACGATAATCTCCCGGGAATTTGGATATTCCAGCACGATTATGACTCAAACTCACTGCCGTGCCAACTCTGTAAAAACATTCCTCAATAGGCAAATGGTAACTGTATTAGACTGGCCACCAAATAGCCTAATCTTAATCTCATAGAATTTTTGTGGTATCAAGTTAAAAAGAAATTGTCGAACAGAGTGTGTGGTAACATGAATGAACTTTAAAATGCATTTGTTTTTTAGTTGAAACCTGCCAAAGGTTCATATCATAGCATCAAAATCCGCGCCGCTGTCATGCAGTTACCACGGTAGCAGACATCCAACTAAGTAGGTACTAACGTTACAAAACAAGTTGATTTCATCAAGAAAAGCGCTGTTACATTCACTTTAAATAAATAAATAACTTAAATTATAAAGTTATTGTTACTTTTATTATAAAGTTTTAACTCGTTCTTAATTATTTGTCCAGCCTCTCGCCTAATGCTATGTGAACAATACCTAAACAACAGCTAATTAAATTTTATATTAAATATTATTTCCTAGTTTTCTTTTTTGATTATGTTGGCCTTATAAATATACTAACCAGCAGTATAGTCAATATTGTTCAATATGGTTTAAATATCTTTATTATGAACATATACATTTGGAAGCTATGTCTGATTATGAAGCGTTCTTAATTATGTGGCCACCACTGTATATATATAATATATATCTTGTATAACTGTACGACGATTTTCTGATTCACAGAAATCTCAAAGTTATTGTTCATTTTAGTCAGATTTTCATGAAACACCAAATGACGATGCTGATGTCATTGACAGTAACATAGTTTATGAAAAGATAAATAAGTACGAAGAGGTTTCCATCATGGAGTATTACACCTACTTCACGTAAAGTGATACTGGCCACTTACATTGTGCAAAGAGATACGACATTTTTATACTCCGACATTATTATATTTTGTCAAAGCTAAAATAATCATTGATAAAAAGTGTACTAATAAATAAGTCGTCATTTTTATACTTAGTCATTTTACCTAGTAGTCTTTTGTTCCAAAGTGTACTAATAAATAAGTTGTCATTTTTATACTTAGTCATTTTACCTAGTAGTCTTTTGTTTCCTAAACCCCGGGACACATCAAATACACATTTAAACAGAGGTGGCCAAGGCCCTACACAGGTTATCGTTAAATGGCATGTGGAATTTTGACATGCCCAAATCCAGACATACCAATCTACAACTAGACACAGGTTTGGAAAGGTGTACGAGCACGCACATTAAGGGTTATTTTCCGCTAATTTTATAATAAGTATTTTAGCTGACATTGCGAACTCATACATCGCCCGCCGTCATTCACTTAGTGCAATAAAGACGCTTGACAAGAGCACACACGTTTTACATACAAACTCTCCTGCCGTCCTGCACTCATACAATCCACATACATCGTTCGGGGACCAGCCCGAACATTTTGGTCCTTCGGTCCTACAGTGTGACTTCCAGTTACCTACGGTTGCGTTCGGTTTGCCCCCCTCCCACCTCCCACCAGCGGGTCTCACCGGCAGATTGAGAAGCGCTCTACGATATCGTAGGTAAGCTGAGGTTACAGTGAAACCTACAAACCAGCAACAAGTGAAACAGTCCACTATATTTTTTTGGTGATAACGATTGCGCTGTCTGAAACCTTCGAACATACTACAACAATGGAGGAACTATTTCAGCGTCAGGAGATCATCGCCGAGAGCATAAGAAAAATTTTTACAAACTTGAAAAAGGATTCTGCTGATCGAAAAACAATTGACTACGCCAACACAAGGCTAGCCACACTCAACAATCATTGGCAAGAATTCGGGGAAAACCACATTAAGTTACAAAAATATGAAGATAAGACACACAGCTACTTCACGACAAATGCCTTTGAAAAACTGGAACAGCAGTATGATGTGACAAGTGCGATTCTACGTGGAATTATTTCTGGAGCTTCGCAAGAATCCTCAGTACCTGCAAAGGCTTTGGAAGAAAAAGGTATGATGTCAAAAAGTGATGAGCTAATCAAGCAGCAAGGTACAAATTTCCGTGCTTTTATGAGGGTCATTAAAAACATACAACTTAATGACATTTCTGAAAAGTGGGAAATAGAAGACAAGCTACAAATGCTTCAACAACGCTGGAAGGTAATTGATGATGTCCACTGGCAAATTGACAACTTACTTATTGGATCTGACGTGGACTACGAACAAGATTTTGCTAAACATGAAAACCTCTTCGAAGATACGAAAAGGAATTTACACCAAAAACTTCTTGCATCTTCTCACCAGCACCAGTCACTTCCAAAAATGGAAATACCTACGTTTTCTGGGAACTACACTCAGTGGCCAACATTTATGGATTTGTACTCAGAAGCAATCCATAAAAATCCAACATTAACAAAAGCACAGAAAATGCAACATTTAAAAGGAAAACTGAAAGGTGAACCTGAGCGCCTGGTCCAACACCTAAACATATCTGCTGAAAACTACGACACCTGTTGGGAACTTCTAACCCACAGATACAACAACATACAACTACTTTTTACCAAACAAATTCAAATATTCATGAACCAACCTTCTGTACACAAAAATTGTTCCAATGAACTGAAGCGCCTGCATGACGTCAGCCTGGAAACTATACACGCTATCCATAATCTAGGGGTCGATACTACAACGTGGGACCCTATTTTGGTACACATTCTTACCGAAAAAATGGATTCCGACACCTACGCGGCTTACATGGAAACAAGAAAAGCCCCAAGGTCGTTACCTGCGTTTGACGAACTGATGGGATTTTTGGAGTGCAAGTTTACTGCATTGGAACCTATTACAAGGCGAAACCGACCAAATACGTCCGGAAAATTAGAACAGACCCATAACAAGGAATTTTCTGCCAAGTTTTTGCCGAATCGTGGAAACTTCACAAATCCAACTCCAAAAACATTTCATGTAAATACTGAGAGAAGCTGTCCAATTTGTAAATCAGATCATTTATTGGTTAACTATAAAGAATTCCAGAACATGCCGCCGGAAACTAAATTAAGGTCAATTTCGCAACATAATATTTGCCGAAACTGCATGTACTGCCACAATGGAAAACAATGCAATTCTAGTAAGCGGTGCCGAGTTTGCAATAAGCCTCACCACACGACACTACATGACATTATTATTCACGACCAATCAGTGGAAAAAATAATGCCTGTAAATATGACACCGACTACGTCAAGGTGTACGCCGCCGCCTGCGCCGGGTACTACGCCACGAAAATTGAATCACGTGGCGGGAAATTACGAGGTTTTACTTGCAACTATGGAAATATATGTAAAGGCAGCGGATGGAACTCCAATGAAAATGAGAGCATTATTAGATCAAGGATCACAGATTAACTTCATCACAGAATCAGCTGCACAGCGCCTAGGCCTCCCGAGACGTAAAAACAACTCAACAGTGTCCGGAGTAGGTATCTCGGACAACAAGAGCAAAGGAATAATACAACTGGAATGCGATTCGATATACGGTGACTATACATTCACTACAGAAGCACTGGTGATGACGAAGTTGCTAAACAACTTGCCTAACTACACTTTTAAAAAACAGGAATGGCCACATCTACTTAACATTAATCTAGCGGACTCCAATTACAACATTTCAAGATCCGTGGACATTCTACTGGATGCTGGAGTCTATGCTAAAATTATCATGAATGGAATATTGCGAGGACCTTCACAAGCCCCGCTCGCACAGCAAACAAAGTTGGGGTGGGTTCTGCTCGGCAATTTCCAAACATTCAACTGCCATGCTGTTCTAAATGACATTGAAGAAATATCTCAATTCTGGGAAATGGAAGAAATTTCTGAGAAAACATCTATCTTTACACCAGAAGAGGAGTACTGCGAAACACTCTATCAAAATACAACACAAAGAAACTCAGAGGGGCGATACGAAGTGCGCATCCCCATGAAACCAGGTTTTGAGACACATTTGGGGCCGTCAAAACCACAGGCGGTGGCCCAATTCAGACAAATCGAAAAAAGACTTGCCAAGGATACCAATCTGGCTGACAACTACAAAAAATTCATAAATGAATATTTGGAGCTGCAACACATGAAAGAATGTACATCACCATGCGAACCCAGCTGCTTTCTGCCACACCATGGAGTAATGAAACTTGACTCTACTACAACCAAACTTCGCGTTGTTTTCAATGGGTCTCAAAAAACGAAGTCGGGCTACAGTCTCAATGAACTTATGGAATGCGGGCCTAACCTTCAACAAGACCTGCAATCAATGATCTTACGCTGGAGAGGATTTCAATACGTTTACACAGCTGATATCGAAAAATTTTACCGGCAGATCTTAGTACAAGAGATAGACCAACACCTCACAAAGATTGTATGGCGCAATACCGTCGATGACGTCATCAGAGAGTATCAGTTATGTTCTGTGACATACGGCTTAAAATCCTCCCCGTACCTAGCGATGCGAACAATCAAACAACTGATAAGGGACGAAGGTCATCGGTTCCCTCTCGCTGCAGACATCTTGGACAACCAGCTCTATGTCGACGATTTACTAGGCGGAAGTAATGACATTTTGGAAGCTAAAGAGACACAAAAACAGCTGATTAACATCCTAAAAACAGCAGGCTTCAATCTTCGAAAATGGGCCAGTAATGACTCAAGGTTACTCGAAGACCTGTCACAAGATTTAATAAGTCAAAACATGATTGACTTTACCCATGCAAAAACAAATAAAACACTGGGAATCACGTGGAATCCGTGCACGGATCAGTTTACATTCAAACAAACCATACCTACACCTTCAAACAAAGAAGAAAATTACTTAATAACAAAGCGAACATTACTATCGGATTTATCAAAAATTTATGATCCGATGGGCTGGCTATCTCCAGTTACGATGAAGGCAAAAATCATCTTCCAACAAGTCTGGACCTTAGCTACTGGTTGGGATGACCCCCTCCCCCAAAACATTCAAAAGGAGTGGCAAACGTTTAAACAAGATCTCCTGTGCATTAAGAATATAACAATAACACGTTGGATGGGGAACACTAACCAGCCCTTTGAACTACATGGCTTTTGCGATGCTTCCGAAAAGGCGTACGCATGCGTGATCTACTGTAAAAGTTTGGATAAAAATGGAGAACATATGATAAGACTCGTGGGCGGAAAAACAAAACTCGCCCCCTTAAACAAAACAATAACATTGCCCAGATTAGAACTATGTGGGGCCCTACTATTATCAAAACTTATGAAAAAAGTCATAGAGTCACAAGGCGTTCAGACAGTCCGAATTAAAATCCATGGTTGGACTGACTCTATGGTCGTACTTGGATGGATACAAGGAGATGTCTCAAGGTGGAAGGCATTCGTGGCAAACAGAGTTAAAACAATAGCAAGCAACATGCCATTGGGATGCTGGAGACATGTGAAATCTGAAGATAACGCTGCCGACTGTGCAAGCCGAGGGCAACTTCCATCTCAATTATCAACAAATAAGCTATGGTGGAAGGGACCGTCATGGCTGAAGAAAGAAGATATTCCTATGGAAAAACAAACATTTGAAATCCCGACAGAAGACATCAAGAAACAAACGTGTACTGCACAAAAAATGACATCTCCATTGATTGAGGAACTTCTAAACAAACACAGCTCTATGGCTCGACTCGTGCGCGTACTCGGCTGGGTATCGCGTTTCATTCAGCGGACACGACGCGATGCAAATGAAACCTTAACTGCCTATTTAACAAAGTCGGAGATAGAAACAGCACATAACATCATTGTTAAATCAGTACAAAGTAACTACTTTTGCGATGAGATAGGGAAGCTACGAAAAGGTTTGGAAGTTAGTTCAAAAAATCATATTTTGAGTTTGAGCCCCTTTTTAATCTCGGAAGGAATCTTGAGAGTCGGGGGCAGATTGCAACAGTCAAACTTAACTGACTCACAAAAACACCCCATTATACTGCCAAACAACGACAAACTAACAAACCTTCTCATCGATGAAGCTCACAGAAAGACTTTACATGGTGGTGCAAGACTAACCCTGGCATATCTAAAAAACAAATACTGGATTTTGAAAGGAGTTAGAACAGTCAAGGGATTTATAAAAAGGTGCGTGCGCTGTCATCGCTTCAAAACTACAAAAAACAGTCAAGTCATGGCCGAATTGCCTAAGCCTAGAGTGACTCCAAGTCGCCCTTTTACACATACAGGAGTGGACTTTATAGGACAAGTAGAAGTAAAGGCAAACAAGGGCCGCGGAATAAAAACCACAAAGGGTTACATTGCCATATTCATCTGCTTGGTAACAAAGGCGGTCCATTTAGAGCTGGTTTCGGACATGACAACCGCATCCTTTCTCGCTGCCTTGAAACGCCTGTGCTCACGCCGTGGATGCCCTGAACATATGTACAGTGACAACGGGACCAACTTTGTGGGCGCAGCCAAGATTTTGATGCAGAAGCACAAGGAAGCTATGCAGCAGTACATCAACATAAACCAACAGAATAACAATCGAGAAGGCAGACGCAAGACCAGATCTTTAGAAGATGGAACCGGTGGTGTCTGCAGCGAAGTGGTCGCAGCCGCGCCGCCGCCGCCGCCGCCACAACCAAACATGCGGAGCAAGATGGACAAGGCTACTTCACCTTTTACAGATCATTGACCTTATTACTTTGTTACTGTTGTTTAGTTTTAAGTTTTTATTTCTTAAATTTGGCAGCAATGTACGAGCACGCACATTAAGGGTTATTTTCCGCTAATTTTATAATAAGTATTTTAGCTGACATTGCGAACTCATACATCGCCCGCCGTCATTCACTTAGTGCAATAAAGACGTTTGACAAGAGCACACACCTTTTACATACAAACTCTCCTGCCGTCCTGCACTCATACAATCCACATACATCGTTCGGGGACCAGCCCGAACAAAAGGCTTATGCGCATGGGATGTGACAAAATACAGACTGTGCACATATTCAAAAAAGAATATAAAATCTATGTTCCCACGAGGGAAGAATGGAGTAAAGGACTTAAACAACAAGGACCAAACACTCTTACATGGTATACAGACGGATCGAAAATGGAGTCTGGTGCTGGTGCAGGCGTTTATGCTAAGGATTACTCAGCGAGTATTAGTCTAGGGCAATATGCAAGAGTCTTCCAGGCGGAGACTTATGCTATCATTGCATGTGCACATGAGATTATAGACAAGGAAGTCAAAGACAAAACCATCTATATTCTCAGCGATAGCCAAGCTGTTCTTAAAGCTCTTGACTCCTTCAAGGTTGACTCCGGGCTAGTGCTAAATTGTGTAAAGGTCCTCAATAAGGTGGGCCGACACAACAAACTGCAACTGGTCTGGGTCCCTGGACACGTAGGAGTGGAAGGCAATGAAGAAGCAGACAAACTGGCTAGAATGGGATCACAAACAGCAATGTGTGGTCCAGAACCGAGGATAGGGCTACCAAGGAGCACTATTATAAGGGCATTAAAGGAACAGGCCGAGGGAAGACACAGAGTGACATGGCTATCGAGAGATGGACATAAACACTCTAAGCTCTTCATCGGCGAGGTCACCACAGGGGCAACCAAGTACATATGGAATAACAGCAGGACGCGAGTCAGGGCGATAACAGGAGCGTTGACGGGCCACTTTGTCACAAATGCACACCTGCAAAAAATCGGCCTGACGCACGACCCGACCTGTAGGGCCTGTGGTGAAGATATAGAATCAATGGAACACTTACTGTGTCACTGCGATGTCCTGGCTAGCAAGCGTATGTACCTCCTAGGTGATGGCTACCCAACACCGGAGGACTACAAGCACCTTCCAATCAGCGGAATTGCTGCATTAATGCAGCACATCTTCGAGTAGGTTGGGGTGCAAAGGTTATAGGGGTAGACACAAAAGATCCCATTGGGTCGAAGTATCGCTGCAACTGCAGCCCCCACTTACAAAGATAAGATAAAGATAAGATAAAACCCCGGGACAGCTAGTATTCAAACAAGAAACAAACTACGTTTTACACAGCGCACTATGGCAGTTTGCAGGGACACTAATGATAATCTTTTAGACAATAAGTAATTGTTTATTCATTCGAGTATTGTTATTTCTCAATCGTAGTGTGAATTTGAGTAGCTGCCCCGTGCCAGCTTGTCACAGAGTGCATGCAAACCTTGCTGCAGACTGTCGAGACGTGATCAGAATAGCCATGAGCGTCTAAGTTCGTTTAAATGCGCTTGTTACATGGACATTACCCCTAGACCAGCTAATCTAACATGCGCAATCGTTATCTTTGACAACCCCTAACTTCCCCATGACTGGAACACGGCTCTCTTCCCAAACTAAGGAAGGTTAGGTCATACTCCACGCACGGTGGCCAAGTCCGGGTTGGTGGAGGTTGTAGGGCTAGAGGCGCGCTGCTTTGCAAAATGGCGTATTTTGCGCCGCTTTGTAAAAACTAGGTACTGAATAAAACCGATGATTTCTTTTTCTGTGAAGCATCCTGCTACCCGGGGGTGGGGCTCTCTTTGACTGTATAATCAATAAACCTGGCCGAACCTAATATCGCTCGTTTCGCTCGCCCATTTAAATTTTTTTGCCTGCCCGACACTGCCCGATTTGGTAACAAATTTCATTTTGACCATACATGCTTATGTGAAAAATCGTAGTTTTATTTATAATCCTTACTAATATTATAAACGCGAAAGTTCGTATGTATGGATGTTTGTTATGCGGCTCGCGCACTGTGCACCCTCGAAGACAGTCATAGAAACTATGTTCACGCGAGCGAAGCCGCTGGCAAAAGCTAGTAAAGTAATATTAATAAATAAATAATAGAAACACCCGCCACTTGGGTATTTACCCTGATAAATATCTAGTATTTACCTGAATAGCTTTTTTACCCGTTGGATATTTATTTACCCATCTTCCACTCCAGATTTTAAAAAGAAAATGCACAATTTTTAGCTCCATCGGGCGCAGAAGTTTACTCAGAAACTATTTTTTTGCGACTTTCGGCCTCCGGCGTCGCTCGGAACGCTCTAGGCTCCGCCTTTCGCGGAGTTTGTCCTCCGGCCTCGCAGAGAGCGCTTCGGGCTTCGCCCTACGCGGAGCTTGCCCTACGGACTCGCATTAGGCGACATGGCCATGTTTCCTTTCGTAACTGAAAAAACGTAATGACACTAAAAGTTACGTAACGCATTACCGATCAACACTCGATTTCACGTAAAATTAATAAATAAATTGTACGAAAATAACACTTGTATTTGACTTACTGTCACTACAGTAAACTATGAAGACAAGTATGCCATACGGCGTACATACGGCTGCAGTCTAGCTTTTGGTAGTTGTGCGCAAACGTGCGCGAAAACTACCAAAAGCTAGACTGCAGACGTGCTTGCTGCTGCTGCTTGCATAAACTAAATAAAGTAGAATTAAAAAGAATTGTAATTATGACGGTGCTATTCCTATTTACAAATACGAGTAGCTGCTGACTAGATTTTTTTTGATATTGTTATTATTAACTACTGGAACTTGCCTCAGAACACAACGATTTCTAAGTAAAATGTCATTAGACTGATTTTGGGGCGGCGCATGTACGTAGGAATAACTAAAATAGGCGACGATTAAATAAAATCACCTCGTTTATACACATATTCTCTTTACAAATTTGCGCTAATTAGTTTTTTCAACTTTCATACAAATTATTGTCATTACACGAAAAAAAAAACATAAACACGCAAATAATATTTTTTAAGAATTATAATTAATATTGTCCTTCATTGGTCTTGTAATAAAATATTTGGATAAAACAAAAAATTTTATAATAGTCTAAAGTTTTCAATTATTATATACATATTTCAATTATCTCTGAGTGTGGTGAAAACAATTTCTAAAGTTGACTCTCATTTGAGTTGCTGTAAACAGTTTACAGCAACTCAAATGAGAGTTTGCAGTTTACAGTACACTGCTCATGCTAAACTCGTGCATATCTTCTTACGTGATTTTCGTTATAATTTGCTTTATGCTTTATACTGCTTAACATTGTCACAGCTATACGTTTAATCTGTTTCCAATGAGCCTTCAAGGGAAAATAAGTACAAAAATGGAGTGTGCAGTCTTAAACGTGGGGCCATTAACGTGACATATGATTTCCTTATGGAGATAGTCTCCGATTGGTTAGATGCTCTGCGAAGTTCGATATAACGGTATCCAGTTTGGTTGGTGATCAGATCAGTTTTAGGTGTTACATAATCGCTTGACTAGGTTGTCTAAGTAGCAGTTTCTTACATGCCTCTTATTAAGTACCTCTTTTTACCGTCTTTACAAAAAAAAAATAGGACTAGCATTGTTTGCACGTGTATTTCCTAACCTTCTTTGTTACATTCATAGCACATAAAAGAATATAAAAATTCACAGGTAACATTTCTGCCCTTAGGTAAAATATGCGGCACAAGACCGTCAAGAGTATGCCAACATCGATATTGTGAGTAGACATTTGCCTTTTTAGTTTGTTTACTATTTATTTGCATGACAACTCATCCCTAGTTATTTATTACATCCTGAATTAAGGCTGAAGGCAATGAAAGTGCCATTGCCTTCAGATTATTTTAGGGTTCCGTACATCCGACGAAAAGAAATCATTATTAGATCACTCATGTGTCTGTCTGTCCGTCCATCACAACCCATTTTCACCGAATCTACTAGATAACATTGTTTATATTTGGCACATAAATAGAGTTTGATGACCTAATCAGAGACGTTTAGTGTAAATGAACGAATATCGATTTTTGGGACAAATGAGAAACTATTTTTTTTCATGTACACCAGGTACCTGGGACAAAAAGGTCCAGCTAGGTAGGTCCAACTTCAAGAAAGAGATCAATCGACGAATCCAACTCGGCTGGGCAGCGTTCGGGAAGCTTCGCAATATCTTCACGTCCCAAATACCGCAGTGTCTCAAGACCTAAGGTCTTTGACCAGTTTGTGTTGGCAGTGATGACTTACGGAACTGAGTCATGGTCGTTTACTATGGGCCTCATAAGAAGGCTCAAGGTCACCCAAAGGGCAATAGAGTGAGCTATGCTTGGAATTTCCCTACACGATCGAATCAGAAATGAGGAGATTCGCAGAACCAAAGTAACCGACATAGCTCACAGAATGGCTATACTGAAGTGGCAGTAGAACAGATGGCCGTTGGGGCGGTAAAGTTCTCCAGTGGCGACCGCGCATCGGAAAACGCGTGGACCGACGACCTGGTGAAGATCGCGGGAAGCCGGTGGATGCGGGCAGCGCAGGACCGGTCGACGTGGAAATCCTTGGGGGAGGCCTTTCTACAGCAGTGGACGTTTTTATTCTGATATGATGATGATGACATCAAGTGACGTATCAAATGAGAGCTCGTTTAAATATAAAATTAAAACAATTTTTTACATTTTTAAAAATCCTTACTAATATTATAAATGTGAAAATATGTTTGTTTGTTTGTTACCTTTTCACGCTTTAACACATCAACCAATCCTCCATAACGGTCAATTTCCGCCTATTTTCTTAAATAACTTCAAAACTATTGATCTTGAAGTTATAAAAAAATATATTTGAAATTCACACAAGTCCTTTTATTTGATATGTCACACAATATATTTTGATAACTTTAAAAAAATCAAATTTACCCCCCGAAAGTGGCCCCCCATGTTTAAAATTCATTTATTTTCTTTATTTCTTTCTTTTATTTTTTTATTTCTTAGCTCTTTTTTAATCCTACTAATATTATAAACGCGAAAGTTTGTAAGAATGTACAGATGTATGTTTGTTACTCTTTCACGCAAAAACTGCTTAACGAATCTGGTCGAAATTTGGTAGGTAGACAGATTAGGACCTGGATTAACACATAGGCTACTTTTTTCTACGCTCGTTAGCCGCAACGGCTCGTGCACTGCGCACCCTCGAAAAGTCATAGAAACGTTGTCCACGCGGGTGAAGCCGCGGGAAACAGCTAGTACTAAATACATACTTTGATAAGTATTTTGTATCGATACTATCATTTACATTCCTCTAGGATATGTGTTGGCATGTCGCCGACAAGTAACAAACAACATAGGTTACACAAACCTGTTCGTTATTTGTACGTTGTGTAGTTTTTTTATTAGAGCAATTAAAAGAATAAAAAAACTATTGGGGGTAATAACGATTTTAGTGAAAAGTAATTTAATACCACCAAATTACAATTCATTCCTTAATGGTCAATTAAAATTAGTACTGGCACAGTATATATATTAGTACTAACGTACAGTATGGACACTCCCTGCCGCTCTCTAAATTCGACGTAACCCCCCGTCACTCAGATTGGATGTAGATTGGGTACCAAACGTAAAGGACGAGCTACGCAAGCGCGATAAACGTCACTTATATTCACTTTGCGCGCCGCTGTGATTTCGTACACAGGAATAAAAAGCAACTAGTTACCGAACGTAAAGGACGAACTACGCATGCGCGATTAACGTCACTTATATTTACTTTGCGCGCCGCTCACCGCTCGACGCCAATAGGCGGCCGCGGCGTCTCAGCATGCCTCGTATCATGATTGGCTGACCACCAATATTATACGACCAAATCTAAGAACAATCAGTTCCTATGAATCTTCATACTAGCTGTATCTTTTTTTTAAGAAATGTAGTTCCTTTATGTTTTTCATATGTCAGATGTCAGTTTGTTTTTATTTATTTAAAATGATGATTGTTTGTAATTATTTAATTAGATGGTGTGAAAGTATGAGTTGTATAGAAATATCTAGTGGTGTGATATTATAAAATGTGATCTCGGAATTATAGATTGAGATTGACTATTATTGTAGGTTGCTGAATGAGATTGTTTCACAGACAAAAGCTCCTGTGTTTGAAGAACAAATGAACAATGTTATCCATGTAAGTTACTTAATCATGTAAGATAACTGTTGATTGTTGCTTGCAGCACAGTATATATATCTTGCAGTGTGCATGCAGTAAATAACTAACAAACATTTCGTGACCAATACCGCCGGTGTGATTCAACCCTACCTGCATTCTTGCCTATAGATACGTCAGTTATAATTATGTATATCATTTCTCGCTCGTTTGTATGGAGTGTCCGGGGTGTGGTACTGGGGTAGTTTTTTCATAGTATTTGGAAGTTCGTCCACCAGGATCCCCTGGGCCGATCCCTAAAGCGATTCTGGTGAATATATCAGTTCAGCTAAATCCCCCTAACGCGGATAAATAATTTGAGCCCCATTAACACTGGGATGTGGTATTCTTAATGTAAAACATATTATTCACATTGCTACATTAAATGCTTTATTGTATTGGATTTTTATTTGTTTTTAACAATTTAAACATAAAAAATCACTTGTAACTAAGTACGCGTAATAGGTTTTTTCCTATGAAATTGGAGATTCTATAACCTGCATTTACGGATTTAATTTTAATTATCTGTGGATTGGTTCGCAATTTGTAATTCAAATAGATTTTATTCAAAAACCGTGCTATTATGTATTTTAAATTCAAATTCAGTCATTTGTTTTTTGATTGTGTTTTGTTTTTTGAAATTGTGGTGGTTTTTGGCGCCATGGATAAACTAAAAATTCGTACAATTATCGAATATGAGTTCCTACGTGGAAATACAGCTGCGCAAACAACGCGAAACATAAACGACGTGTCAGGCCATGCTTGCATAAACATGGTCCATTATTGGGTAAAACGTTTTAAATCTGGAAATATTGAGTAGGAGAACGAGACTCGCGGTCGGCCGGTAACCATTGGCGACAACAACGAATTGAAGGCGATAGTGGAAGCGGATCCAACTCAATCTACGGCTGAGCTTGCTGCGGGCCTTGGAGGGAAAGATAAAAAAACTAGATGTGGGTGCACTACGAACAAAGTGACCAACAGCGAGACTTACGCGTCGAAGCATGCAGAGCGCTACTAAATCGGCATAAAAACGAGGGAATTCCAAATCGAATCGTTACCTGGGATGAAAAGTGGATCCTGTACGACAACCATAGGCGTTCGTCTCAGTGGGTGGACCCCCGGGAGGAAGTAACTAGTATCTCATCTGTGCCCCGGGTACAACACCTAATCAGTGCGCTAAAAAAGATTACTCATAGGAAGATGATGGTGACTGCCTGGTGCCGGTGCCGGATTTGTACATCACAGCTTTTTCGAATGGCACAACAGTGACGGCAGATGTCTATTGCCAAGAATTGCAAACAATGATGGGGAAGTTCTCAATTCAACAACCAAGACTGGTCAATCGCTCATACCCATTGCTTCTTCACCACAACGAGCGAGATCACACTTCACGACAGACTATCGCAAAGCTACAAGAGTTACAGCCTGAAGCTTTCTGTCACCCACCGTACTTACCACCGACCTAGCCCCAACAGATTTCTACTTTTTTTTAAATTTACACAATTTTTAAGTGTAAAATAATCAAAACCCGAGAGGCAGTACAAAACGCTTTCGCTGACTTCATCGCCTACCGTCCGGCAGACTTCTACAGTAAAGGGATAAACAAACTGCCATTTAAATGGCAAAATTGTATAGATAATTTTGGCCAGTACTTTGATTCATCATCATCATATCAGTCGAAGGACGTCCACTGCTGGACATAGGCCTCCCCCAAGGATCTCCACGACGACCGGTTCTGCGCTGCCCGCATCCAGCGGCTTCCCGCGACCTTCACCAGGTCATCGGCCTACCGAGTGGGAGGCCTGGCTACACTACGCTTTCCGGTGCGTGGTCGCCACTCGAGAACTTTACTACCCCAACTGCCATCTGTTTTACGAGCAATGTGCCCCGCCCACTGCCACTTAAGTTTAGCAATTCTGAGAGCTATGTCGGTTACTTTGGTTCTCCTACGGATCTCCTCATTTCTCATTCGATCACGTAGAGAAACACCGAGCATAGCACGCTCCATTGCCCTTTGGGTGACCTTGAGCCTTCTTATGAGGTCCATAGTAAGCGACCATGTCTCAGTTCCGTATGTCATCACTGGCAACACACACTGGTCGAAGACCTTGGTCTTAAGACTCTGCGGTATCTGGGATGTAAAGATATTGCGAAGCTTCCCGAACGGTGCCCAGCCGAATTGGATTCGACGATTGATCTCTTTCTCGAAGTTGGACCTACCTAACTGAACTGTTTGTCCCAGGTATACATATTCGGTAACAACTTCGAGTGTAGAGTCTCCAACCTTCAGAGGAGTAGGTATGACACGGAAGTGACATAATTTTCGTCCTGTCCATGTGCATTCTAAGACGCACTTGTTGAGAGGCTCTACTGAGGCCATCGAGCATTGTGCCTAAGTCGTCCATAGTCTCAGCCATGACCACGATATCGTCAGCGAATCGAAGGTGGTTAATGTACTCGCCGTTGATATTGATGCCGAGTCTACCCCAGTCCAAAAGCTTAAATACATCTTCCAGGGCGGCGGTGAACAGTTTCGGAGATATTACGTCTCCCTGTCTCACCCCTCGCTGCAGCTGGACAGGTTCCGAGTTTTGATCCTGGAGGCGCACCGATATGGTGGCGTTTTCATAAAAACACTTCAGCACTTCGATATATCGATATTCAATTTGGCACCTCTGGAGAGACTGTAACACAGCCCAAGTTTCGACCGAATCGAAGGCTTTCTCATAGTCCACAAACGCCAAGCATAGTGGCTGATTATACTCTTCGGTCTTATGTATTTAGTTTTTTTGGAGGGTAGGCATAAAAGTGAAAACATCAGAATTTTGTGCTCTCAGTAATTTTTAATTTTAAAATTAATCAGACAGCAAGTAAAGGTTCAGTTTTAGTGCTAAATGTGTTAAGAGTCTAACCTGCACCTGCTGACTCACTATCTCCTCTCCCACTGCACTCTCACCACACAAAATGGATCTGGCTTCACAACTGAACACTAAGATGGACGAAATTGTAACTCTCTTTGCTACGAGAATGGGTGAGTTCGAAAAGACTCTTGGACAGCAATCCTCCAATCCATCGACGGCCCCACAGACTGTGAAGGCGCTTGCAGCAGAGTTCATCGGATTCAAATCCTTTGTGCTGAAGGCCATCTCGTTACTCAAGGACCAGCTTGAACTCCTCGCCCAGGGATTCGACCGACAGGAGACACAGTCCCGGCTCAAGGTCCTGCTCTTCCATGGCCTGGCCGAGACGAAGGATGAGAACCTGATGACCAAAGTCCAGGCGCTGTTAACCGCCTTAATGAAATTGACTGGCATTGATGACACGGCTATTGAGGTTTGTCATCGCTTGGGTGAGCGGAAGACGAAGGACTGGCCCGTGCTGGTGCGTTTTTGCTGGACTAGCGACGGTACGATCCTTGTGCTGCGTCCGGACGGTACGCGAAAGAAGCTGTTCTCCATGGCTGAGTTTCGTGAGCTTCAGTCGCAGTACCCGGCTGCTCATGCAACCTGAGTCGCGTCACTGTTAACTTTATGCGCTTTCTCACGTCGTCGGCAGTGTTGTGACTATTCATTTTACTCCACTTGATGTCCAGCTTCAAACAGCGCTCGATAGGAAATGCCTAAAGCTTGTACATATCAATGCCCAGAGTCTGGTCGGCCATTACACGGATCTAATCGTTACTTTCGGTTCTTTTGTAGAGGCTCAGATTATTTAGATAAAACAACGTTAAAACTTGGATTGCTTTTAATATGCGCATGAGTATATATGGCACGACATAACCACACGCAGGTGGAGAGAATTTGAATGACCATCCAAAAATGACCTTGATCGAGATCGCATAACAGTGCCAGCGACTGGTGTTGCTAGGTACAAAATCTAGGGAGCTTACTACATGAGACATGTTCCTTTAAAAAAAAAAAGTCGCTGTCACTGTTATTTACATCAGTCAAAATACATGAGAAAAATAAAACTTTAATATAAACTTTAATATATCTGAGTTTTGTGTATTTTCCAGAGTGCTTGTGGCCGACTCATGAGCAGGCAATTAAGGCGGGGAATGTACTTTGTGTATCATACCACGGTTTCTTCGAAATGTGCCATGTGAAGAAGTGACAGTGTAGCTACGAGGTTCACTGCAGACACCTGTGACAACTCCAGGAATCCAAACACTATCTGGTTTTTGTTTGAAGTAGACCTTATCACCGTTATTTAAAGGTGTTAGAGTTTTACCGTGTTGATCATAATAAAGGCTTGAATTTTTTTTTTGTACTTTTATTTTATTCTCTATTTCTCTGTAGTCAACCATTTTGGGTAACAATCTAGCCTCGTTTACTGGGATTTTAGTTCTTAATTCTCTAGACATCAGTAGTTCAGCTGGGGAATAGCCACTTATTTCGTTTTGTGTGTTTCTGTGGAGTAGCAAACCGATGTAAGGATCTGTGTTATCAGCCTTGCATTTCTTAAGAATATTTTTTACTATACCTACTGCTCTTTCAGCCATACCATTTGATTGACTGTGATATGGACTAGATGTTATGTGTTGAATGCCCCACTGGTTGGTGAAGTCTTGAAAATTCTGGCTATTAAATGGAGGGTCATTATCGGAGACCATAATTTTGGGGATTCCATGACGGGCGAGAATGGATTTCAGATGTACTATTACAAAAGTTGCGGAGGATCCCGATTGTAACAAGGCGATTTCTATGTACTTGGAGAAGTAGTCAATTATAATGAGATATTTTGAACCCTCATAATCAAAGAGATCTACACCCACCTTGTGCCAGGGTATTAACTTATACTCATGGTGGACTATTGGTTCTTTAGAGTTTTTTCTTCTATATGTAAGGCAGGCATGGCATTGATTTACATATTTCTCAATGTCAGAGTTAATATTTGGCCAGTATACAGTTCCCTTAGCTAGCCGTATGCAGCTATTGATTCCTTGGTGGCCTTCATGAATTATTTTTAATGTACTTTCTCTTATAGATTCTGGGATAATGATACTGTTAGATATGAACACTACATTATCGATAACTACATATCGGTTTATTTCACGTGCTCTATCTAGTACTTTATGAAGACGTTTATTGTGTTCAGAGATATCTCTGCCATATATCAGAAAATCATCCATCATTATCTTTACACCTGGAATGTCGTCAAATCGTTTTACCATTTCACTGTGAAATATCTCGGGTGCAGCATTAATACCAAAGGGCAGACGTGTATATTTGTAACGACCAAAAGGAGTGATAAA
The DNA here is from genome assembly GCA_947284805.1 of Coleophora flavipennella. Taxonomy (NCBI): domain Eukaryota; kingdom Metazoa; phylum Arthropoda; class Insecta; order Lepidoptera; family Coleophoridae; genus Coleophora; species Coleophora flavipennella. The sequence goes on along the minus strand of CAMYPC010000001.1, from coordinate 714,251 downwards.
CGTGCATAGTTTGGAGGACTCCTCACTTAGCTGGAGCATCCAAAACCCTTTATTGGCATCTAGTGTAGTGAAATATTGTGCTCCAGCCAGGTCTGCCTTTATTTCTTCGATGGTAGGGAACTGGTCATGTTGTCTCATTATAGCTTTATTAAGCTTACGAGGGTCAATGCACACACGTAGTTTACCATTCCTTTTTGATGTAACGACTATTGAACTTACCCACTCAGTAGGTTCTTCTACACGTTGTATCACGCCGATTTTTTCCATGGAAACCAATTCCTCCTTTACCGGGTCATGTAGATGTACTGGTATACGCCTACACGCCTCAATTGATGGAGTAGAATCTGGTTTAAGCCTGAGATTGCATTCAAAATCTTCGATGCTGCCCAAACCCTCAAAAAGATCTTTATATTTTTCATCCTCACAGACAGACATAGTATTTATCATTTTAATCAAACCCATCACATTACAAGAAGCCCGTCCTATAATATCCTGGCATTTTAGGTCTATTATATGAAAATTAAGATCATAGTCATTGTCACTTTGACGTACCCGTAGGTTGCACTGGCCCACAGTAGGGATAACTTCCCCACTAAATGTTGACAATTTAAATTGACTTTTACTGATAATGTTATTAGGTAAGTGCAGTTGCTGGAATGTGGTGTATGACATAATGTTTGTATCAGCACCAGAATCCAGCAAAAAGTTTACTCTTTCGTTGTTAATGTATAGGTCAGTTTTCCAAGAGTCTGTAGCCCTTACAGCATTTACACAATATACAGACCCCAGGAAAAGACATGACTCAGAGTCAAAAGCGTTATCAGAGGTGTCCCTCTCTACAAGTTGCACTTTCTTTTGATACATACACATTGATGCATAATGATTGTATCTACTACAGTTTTTACACTTAACACCTAGTGCAGGACAACGAAAACGATGCAACTGTCCACATTTGCCACATTCTTGCTGTTGGAGATTCTGTTGTGAAATCTTCTGTCTTGGCGGGGACCTTGCCCTGGCTGTAGGCTTTTTTGCCATTCTGTGTGGTGGTTTAGTCTGTACTTGACCTATTATGCATGCATTGTTTTGTTCTAGCACCATTGCCTGTTGTTTTGCAGTTTCATGATGCCTAGCCAGTGCTATCGCATCGCTGAATGTTTTGGGCGATTCCATCAAAATCTTTTCTTTTAAATACTGGTTAGTGGTATTAAGGTTCCAACTAAAAATATCTCTCAACAAGCTTCATCTTGTAGTTTTTCAAATTCGCACTGGTTACTAATATTTTTGAGGTCAGTGACATAGTTATCAATTGGCTCATTTGGCCCTTGACGCCTGTTGAAAAGCTTATGTCTTTCCATTGTTATATTCACCTTTGGTAGAAAATATGTGCTGAAAGCTTCTACTAATGTATTGAAGGGAACAGTGTCGATGTCCAGATTAAAGGAGTAAAAAATACTAAGGGTTTCATTACCAATAAAATGGAGAAGAATTGCTACTTTTCTTGAATCGAACGCTTCCTCTAATATGTTGGCTCTCAAATAAATTTTGAGCTGTGTTAGCCAGTTCTTCCAAGTCAGTGGAAGGTTGTTACAGTTATTTAGGTTGACCGGCGCGATACCCCCTATTCTTGAAGAGGATGGTACCTGCATAAGTTTCTCCACGATGGCATTACCTTCTTTGTCAATTTCTTTGGTGTTTTCGTCTTTATTTTCTGGCGGCGCCATTTTGTCGTAACGGTGGAACTCGTCCGGGGTTGTGTCCGTGCGTGTCTTGTCTTGAGTTTCTTTTCGTTGCTTCGTTTAACTGCGTCGTCGGTTCGTGAATTCTGACACCATCTTTTGTAGAGGCCCAGATTATTTAGATAAAACAACGTTAAAACTTGGATTGCTTTTAATATGCGCATGAGTATATATGGCACGACATAACCACACGCAGGTGGAGAGAATTCGAATGACCATCCAAAGATGACCTTGGTCGAGATCGCATAACAGTGCCAGCGACTGGTGTTGCTAGGTACAAAATCTAGGGAGCTTACTACATGAGACATCGGTAACCAGTGTACCGATGTGATACTCGTCTCTGAATCTTGGTTGAAACCTTCCTTGCCGTCGACGCTCTGTGCACTTCCGGGTTACAAAATACTGCGCAATGACAGAACTGGCTGTGGGGGTGGTGGTGTGTGTATTTATCTTCGTGCTGACATCCCAAGTGCTATTGTGAGTCAGTCCTCAAGCGGATTGCCTTATGTTGCATCTCTTGAACATCTCCTTGTGGAAATCACAGTGCATCACACGAAATTATTTCTTGGTGTACTTTATTGTCCTAGCGATAAAATAAACTATTTTAACTCTCTGGAAACCATTTTGGCAGCTCACCGTGCTGATTATGATCATGTCATACTGATGGGTGACTTGAATACCTGTCAGTTGAAAAACGATTGCAGGTGTCGCAGCCTGCAGGAAGTGGTTTCAGGCCTTGTCCTGAAAATACTCTCGTCTTATGCTACACACCATTACCCAAATTCCAGGCCATCTCTAATTGACTTAGCGATTGTTTCCAAGGACAGTTTGGTTGCATCACATGGACAGCTGACCGCTCCGTTTTCGTACCACGATATAATCCATCTTTCTTATAAAGTGCGGCCTCCCAAGCGCAAAGGTAAGGTCGTCCTTCGTCGGAATTTCCGAGATATGGACGTGGACCGACTAAAGGAAGACGCAGCAAATCTAGACTGGTCGTCCTTGTATGCAGCCGTTTCCGTTGACAATAAAGTAGACATTTTAAATACCATGCTTCATGAACTATTTGATATTCACGCCCCTCTGCGACCTGTCCGTGTGAAGCATTTTCCTGCACCTTGGCTCACTCCAGATCTTAAACGTATAATGGCTAAACGCGACAGGGCCAAAGTGAAACATAAAAAGGACCCTTCTAATCAAAATTTTGTCGCATACAAGAAGATTCGCAATAGTTGTAATCGGATGTGCAGAGATGCTAAACGTCGCTACATTCACAGCAGTTTACAAAACATCTCCCCGGCACAAACATGGCGCTTCTTAGAGACACTAGGAGTGGGCGGGAGCTCTGATAGACAATGTGGCGCACTGGACTTGGATGACCTCAACCGTCATTTTTCGACTCCCCCAGTCACACTAGATGAGCCTATCAAATCTGCATCTCTACGCTCCCTGGCCGACTTGCCTCTGCCTGACTGTGACCCATTCGAGTTTACCTACTTGTTCGAGGTTGATGTTAGGCGAAGTATTTTTTTTTTTTTTTTTTTTATGCACAATTGGTAAACCCTTGACAACATCTCACCTGGTGGTAAGTGAAGATGTTGCCGAAGATGGAAGCGGGCTTACCAAGATTCCCCATCGCAATGGGGAACTGGCTATCTTATCTTCATGCCGGAACACACCAATGATACCAACATTGATATTTGGCGGCAAGACTTAGATAAGATGGTGGTAGCTAGCCAGGCGGGCTTAGAAAATGCCCTACCACCAACCAAACCGAGTCTTACAATTGACCCCGCCGGGAATCGAACCCACGACCTCCTGTGTAAAGCCAGTGAACTTTGCCTCTGAGCTACGGAGGCGGTTAAAAGTATTGCAGCGATCTCGACGAGGGCAGTGGGTAGTGATAGTTTGAGCCGTGAAATGCTGCTTCCAATCTTGGACAGTGTAGTCCCGGTTATTACTCACATCATGAACATCTCTTTATCCTCGAATACATTTCCAAGTGCGTGGAAGCTGGCTCATGTTATCCCTCTTCCTAAAAAACCCAACCCCAGTTCGTTTTCCCAGTATCGTCCTATCTCCATTCTTCCCATCCTATCCAAGGTGCTAGAAGGTTGTGTGCACCACCTGCTTTACAAATATCTTTGTAGGAATGACCTTCTCAGCACTTTTCAGTCCGGTTTTCGTCCCCATCATAGTACGGTTAGTGCATTGCTGAACGTCACTGATGACATCCGTTACGCAATGGATAATAAAAAACTTACGTTGGTAACTCTACTTGATTTCAGCAATGCATTTAACTCGGTAGACTTTGATATTCTCCTAGGTATCCTCAAATCATCCCATATTCCTGACTTACTTATTCCCTGGTTTGATTCCTACCTCCGAGGACGGCGCCAATGTGTAAAAACAGACGAATCGCTGTAGGATTGGTGTGAGCTATCAGCTGGTGTACCTCAGGGTGGAGTTCTATCGCCTCTTCTTTTTTCGATATTTATCAACCAGATCACTAAAGTGCTCACTTGCCAGTTTCATCTTTATGCCGATGATCTGCAGATCTATGCCCACTTCCCTATTTCCGAGGCCTCAGTCGCCATCAACTCCATCAAAGCTGATCTAGCAGCGGTACAGAAATGGGCTAAATCTTTCGGTCTCGTGATCAACCCTTCCAAATCGCAGTCTATCATTATCGGTAGCAGTCGCTTGAGGGGTGGCTTGGATCAGTGCTTACCCTCTATATGCTACGATGGCGTTGCGATACCGTTCACTGAGAAGACCCAGAATTTGGGTCTTATCATGGACTCCAACCTGTCGTGGTCCTCTCACATCAGTGACGTTAGCAGGCGTATGCATTTTTCTTACAACTCCCTTAAGCGACTCCAGTTCTTTTTGCCTCATAAAACAAAAGTTATACTCGCCCAAACTCTTCTGTTACCGCTGCTCGATTATGCGGATGTATGTTATTTGGACGCCACTGAGGAGCTCCTTAATAAGCTCGAGCGCTTACAAAATCTCGCCATTCGGTTTGTGTTCGGCTTGTGAAAGTTCGACCATATTTCTGAATATCGCGCTCGGCTTAAATGGCTCCCTGTTCGTCAGCGTCGTAATCTACACATCCTCACACTCATGTACAAAATCCTTAAAAATCCTTCCTGTCCTGAATATCTCCGTTCCCGTTTCCACCTACTACCCGTGCCTTCCCGACCCAGACGTTTATGCGTCACCAAAACTCTAGTAGTTCCCCGCTGCAATACCAAATTCTTCTACAACTCGTTCACTGTTGAAGCTGCGAACCTCTGGAATAAATTACCCGCCAACATTCGCGACTGCCCCTCTGTTAACTCTTTCAAAATCAAACTTAAAGAGCATCTTCTTTCCCTACAAAACGTGTAAGTTTATTTGTATATATTTAATTTTAGTACAAATAGTAAGTATTCTATTTTTAGGTATGTATTATGTATATTATTAAATTATTTACTATAGGTATGTATTATTTATGTGAGTAGATCAGGTTAGTTTACATTATATTATATTAGTATTTTATTTAGTATAATTTTAGGTACACATAGGTTTGCCCCCCGTCCTTTGAATTTGCTTTGTGATATGTGATATGTGATATGGGTGATATGGGTCTGTAGTTCTTCAGCAGGGTATTGTCGCCCTTTTTGAAGAAGAGCACGACCACACTTCTGTGCCATGCCACCCCTTGGCCACAGTCACCTGCGGCGCGGTCTGCGGCGCGCAAAGCGGCGAGCGGCAAAAACAAATTGAGCAAATTGTATGAAGTATGCCACAGCTATCGGCGACGCGCATTGCGGTGCGACCTGGGGCGCGGTGGCTAGCCGCGCGGCGGCGGTCTGCGCGGCGTGCGAGTGAAACAAATGCACTCGGGAGTATCGAGGCGGCCACAGCTCAGAGCAGCGCGCGCAGCGGCAGTGGTGGACGCATTTAGCATCGCGCGACCAAAACAAATAATTTTGTTTTTATCGCGCATTGAGCTCATATAAAATAATGGATACAGAACAATTTATTAGTGAAATACTGAGTAGACCAGCAATATGGATGTCAAAACATCCACATCATAAATATAATGAAAGGTTGTCTGGAAGAGATTGCTTTTAGCAATAAGGCCGCCTACTGTACACTTTATTATAGTATCTCTACGTATTAACATTACAAAATTGTTTTGGTGTACTATAAGTGTAAATAAATAAATAAATAAATAGGCATGTTATAAAAAAATTGTGGGACGAAATAAAACAACTTCTAAAACTTTTAGGTCTTCGTGTATGTGGGCGAGTATATAATCAAAGGTTTCTATGCTTGCCCTTGTATATTCAAAAAATTTATCAGGATACTTTCTATATTCATAATAAAGACTGTGAAATTCGCCAAATTCTCTCCTTTTCTGGTTAACTGGGTGCGCTCATATTCTTGACTGAATGATATCTTGAGCTAAGAACGCACTAGTTTCAAGGCAATACCGTGCCACTTTTGATAGGGCCATTATAATAGTTCTCTAAATACGTCCACCGCTGATACCGGCGCGGTCGCAACTGGACACTGGTCGAGCTGTGGCATACCACCGCAAACCGCGCCTCTCGCAGCCCCTCTCGCCGCGCCGCGCTCCACACCGCCAGAAACTGTGGCCAGGCCCTTAGGCGTTTGTCCCTTAAGTATAAAGGAATTAAATAATTTCTGAAGAGCTTTAAGTACCGGTGTTCCACCTGCTTTCAGAAGTTCAGCCGGAATTCCATCATCACCCGGTGCCTTATTGTTTTAAGCTGTTTAAGAGCCATTCTAATCTCGTACAGGCTGATGTCCGGGATATCTTCGGTATAGTGTCGGGTACACGACCACACGTCTGCCTGTCAGCGATCTGGCTAAAGACCCAAGAGCTAGACTTTGATTAGCTAAAATAAAACAAAACCAAAATTTTTATATTTTAATATTTTCACCTAAAACAATGTATGAAAGTTTTTATAATTTAGTAAACTTTGCTTAGTTTTATTTAATTTAGTATACTTTTGTCCATATCTAAAACGTTTAATTAATTAATAATGTAGTTTTGGCACTGTGATGACGTCATCACTCTAACATTTGAAATATCATAAATAATAAATGATTCAAAACGAAAAAAAATGTGCATAATTTTATTAAAAAATGATCATTAACAAATATTCGTTAACAATGCATCTTCTGAGCTGGTTGAGCTACTCAAGAAACGGAACTACTTTTTGTTACAACTTTTTTGAAATTAACTTTTTTAACGTACTTAAAAAAGGAAGAGGTTCCTCAGTTCGCGTGTATTTTTCCCCCCCTAAGCAAACAGAGGGGTGTCACAAGGGTTCGGGTTTAACGTGTGCATCTGTGTATCCGTCGTAGCTCCCAAACGGCTTAACAGATTTGATATTTTTTTTGTTTAGAAGGTGACTTGATCGAAAGTATCATTAGCTTCAAGAAAAATGGTTCAGCCGTTTGAAGATTCATCAGCTCTTTTTTTCTAGTTGATGAAGGGATAGGCTTCTTCTAAAGGTCTGATTGATTCGAGATAATGATATTACAAGACCATGGTAACTTGGACCTGGAATCTGCAGCATACCCAATTCCTCACAAACCTCACGCAGAGGTATCGTGTTCGGGCTCAATGCAATGGTCTCAAAGATTTATAGGTGGGGTGAAAAAAGAGTGGGGTGATTTATATATTTTATAATTTATTGTTATTTTCGTATTTATGTAACGAGATTTCTCTGCCGATTGTGAACAAAATTTTCATGATTCTTTTTTAATAATATTTGATTGATTATGAGACGAAGTCAATCTTATTTTGTTTAACCTACTTTTATTTCATTTTTTTTGTCATTGGTTGTTTTTTCTTTGAACTTGAGACAAAGTCAATCTTATTTTGTTTAACCTACTTTTATTTAATTTTTTTTGTCATTGGTTGTTTTTTCTTTGAACTTGATATAGTATGTACAAGACTCATATCGTTGCCTGCCTTTACAATACGAATTATATCATCTGATGATAGGTAAGTTGATGATGATGTCGCCTTACCTGTCAGTCTTTCAGCCTGATCATCCATACTATACTAGGAAGTAACGACAAATTTGGAACGATGACGGAAATTGATAAACTTATGTTGAGAGGATAATGGGCAACCCTCTGATGTTAAATATGTCGGTCTGCCTGCGCAAAGTGGTTGCGATATGTACTTATAGCGCCTGAAAAACTAATTATCGTGACAAAAAAAAAACGATAAGGAAATGGCTGAGTTAGAATGAAAGTACTAGTTGTATTTTCATTCTAAATCAGCCATTTCCAGGCTAGGACCAGGATCAGGCCCCCACTCCTCTGCCGGAGCACCAAAGTTGCGGACATTAATTTCTTTAAAAAAGCATTAAAAATAGTGATGTCACCCCCCATTTAAATCGTTTGCGCGTAGTCCCATTTCGCTATCTTCAAGCGTTTCCGAGATAGGAATTCAAGGCAACTTTGGGGCTCCGGCAGCAGGGGGGTGGGATCCTGGTCTAGAACTCTCACTATTCCTACACTACTACCACACCCCGGACACTCCATACAAACGAGCGAGAAACGATATACATAATTATAACTGACGTATCTATAGGCAAGAATGCAGGTAGGGTTGAATCACACCGGCGGTATTGGTCACAAAATGTTTGTTAGTTATTTACTGAATGCTGCGTGAATACTAAACTCTTTTTTTTTCATACTTTTCGTTGTAAACAAACACCGTTCGAAAAAAAACACCACTTTCCGAATACACCATACACATTATGAGACTAAAAAACATTGTATTTGTACATCTTTAAACACTTTTTCCTTGACCGAAAAATCGCTACCGCTTATTAAAAAAGGTCATCTACTTCTATGACGCCGAAAATCGCTACCGCTTATTCCAAAAAAAGGTGAAGTCAATTTGATCACCAAGATTCATGATATGGGGTCCAGGAGGCCCAGCCCCCTCCACCCATTTAAAACCCCCAAATATGGAAAAAGTGTTAATGACCGTATAAATTAATAGCAGTTTTCAGTGTTAATTCATACGTCCACGTCGCAGTTACCATTTACAATGTTTTATAGTCTCATACTGTGTATGGTGTATTCGGAAAGTGGTGTTTTTTGTTCGAGCGGTGGTTGTTTCCAACATAAGACAAGTATGAAAAAAAAAATTTCATTTGGGCCTTTACGTTCGGTAACTGGTTGGTTTTTATGCTTGTGAAAGTGAATAAAAGTGCTTGCGTAGCTCGTCCTTTACGTTTGGTACCCAATCTACACCCAATCTGAGTGACGGGGTGGTGAGGTCGAATTTAGAGAGGGGCAGGGAGTGTCCATACTGTACGTTAGTACTAATATATATACTGTGCTACTACTAAAGGTTGTTGCTCCATAACGCAACCGATTATTTGATCAGTTTTTGCGTAATTGTCATGAGTACAACAAGAACTTTCATTTTATATTTTAATCAGGCATTTCCCGTATCGTTTTTTTGGTTACGATAACTAATTTTTCAGGCGCTATAAATACATATCGCAACCACTTTGCGCAGGCAGACCGACATATTTAACATCAGAGGGTTGCCACTTATCTTCTCAACCTAAGTTTATCCGTTTCCGTTACCGTTACCAGATTTGTCATTACCTCCTAGTCTATACGACATTGTCTATTTTCCCATATTTTACCATTATTTCTTTTTTCTGTTTTAATATAATATACAGTTATCGTGAATCTCACAAATGTTTTTTTAAAAGAACCCTGGTCTTTATCGTGCGTGCAACAACGTAATCGGAGGATGCGCCGCCGCCGCATTGGCCTCCGAACAAGTTTAACTACTAAACTGCTGAGGGTGTAGCAGACGTGTGCTGCAGACGCTGTGTCTCAACCTGTCATCGTTCCTGAGCCAGCAGACATGTGCTGCAGACTCTGTGTCTCTACCTGTCATATTTCCTGAGCCAGCAACCCCGTATCTTACTTACCGGAGTGTACTGTGACGAAGTGAATCTTTTTGGTTTTTTTTATTTTCAACCTACGTTTATATCATCTTTTTGTTTTTTTTTTACTTTTTGTCATTGCTTGTTTTTTCTTTGAACTGGTCAGTCATTCATCCTGATCATCCATACGACACGTCTATATTTCCATATTTTACCATTTCATTTTTTTTTTAAAACCTTGCCCTCTTTCCATAACCTAAACTTCTAACCTTATCGTGCGTGCAACGACGTAATCGGAGGGTGCTCTATACTATTGCTCCAGGGTGAACCTATATTGTAAATTTTATCAAAACGGTTTAGTGTTATTTTTTTTAATAAAACAAGAAAATATAGCAATATTGTAGTTGTTGTAAAGTTGGTTGTGTTTAACGTGTAGCATTGTAGTCTTTTTGTTATTTTCTTCGTGCAAATCCATCGGCGGATTAAGCAACTGTCCGAAATACTCCAAAAAGTTTTATGAGTGAAATAATTGGCTGAAAGGATTTTTTATAAACTTGGACATTTCTTATTTTAGTGTTTTCGTTATTCAGTATTAAATTATTTTCGCTGTATTGTTCCAGGTGACGCGCTGCGGAGTGATAGTTAAAGCGGCTTGGCCGCTTTAAATGGACAAACGCAAGATGCTGCCAAAGAGACCGCGTATGGAGAGTATGCGGGGGCCCATCGCTAACGGACCCCTGCAGTCTAGGTAAGCAATATACAATTTTTTCTTATCTTTCTTATACAGGATTATTAGTTAAATGGCTTATTAAGGACCCATCGCCAACGGACCCCTGCAGGCGTCACTGTAAAAACGACCGCACGCGTACGCAGAGCTCAGTAAAAACTGAGACAACAGAGTCCTCACTACGCAATCTTATAGTTTTTAACTCGGTAATTTCGTAAAAAACGAGCTTACTATGTGAAAATTTGTTTGCACGCCATAGCGGTAAATGAACACAGATAAAATACTGTGCGTGCTAGCCAGAAAGATATACGCCGCGCCACAAACCTGCTGCCATTTTTGAAATTGACATAATATCAGCTCAAATACGTCCCCAACGGAGGGACTAGAGCCTACCCTGAATTAGGACGATCGGGCCTTAGTCGAGCACCACGCTAGCCCAGTGTGGGTTAGTCTATTTCATATACGCAACCTTGTATGAAATGTAATTACTGAAAGGCCTCGATAATCCGGACCTGCTGTAATCCGGTGTTCACGGTAGTCCGAACTGAATATTTGTTTTACTTGTACATATATTACTACACTGAGAAAATTTTACATAGTCAGTCTACGTAATTTAAGTAGCAAAACGGTACAGCATGACAGTTGTAGCCGGAACCATGTCGCATACGTAGCTGGTATTAAGTAGGCGGTCCCGTGAAGTTTTTCAGTAACCGGCATACGTAAATTAATGCTGTGCCGTTTTGCTACGTATATAAGTAACTGGTATTTATTACCTGTTTACCAGCACAGGCTTTGTATATGTATTGTACGGGCTCGGGATCCGTAAATAATGGTGTTTACTACGTATATACTGTTACTGCATAGGTCTATACGGGCATAGGCTTCGTAAGCCTGGTATTGCATACGTACAACACTGACACGGTATCCTTAAAACATGGTGTTTACTATGAGCGTAATGTTGCTGCACAAGTACTATACAGGTTTAGGCTCCGAAAACCATAGAATATCCTACTTATATACTGGTGATGGATGCGTACAATACTGTTACGGGATACGTAAGTCATTGTGGTGCCTACGTATGAAATGTTGCTGCACAGGGTCTATACTGGGCCAGGCTCTGTAAAGCATTGTGTAGCCTACGGAGTAAATGGGGCTTCACTGGTTCTATACTGGGCTAGGCGCCTTACAGCATAGAGTGTCCTATTTATGTAGTTGTCATGGATGCGTACAATACTGGCACGGGATCCGTAAAGCATTGTGTAGCCTACGTATAAAGTGTTGCTGCACAGGTTCAATACTGGACTAGGCTACGTAAGGCATGGAGTGTCCTACGTATGAAATGTTGCTGCACAGGTTCTATATTGGGCTAGGCTCCGTAAAGCATGGAGTTTCCTACTTATGAAATGATGCTGCATAGGTTCTATACTAGGCTACGCTCCGCAAGGCATGGAGTGTCCTACTTATGTACTGGTGATGTATGCGTACAATACTGGCACGGGATACGTAAAGCATTGTGTAGCCTATATATGAAATGTTGTTGCACTGGTTTTGTACTGGACTAGGCTACGTAAAGCATGAAGTGTCCTACTTATGTACTGGTAATGGATGCGTACAATACTGGCACGCGATCCGTAAAGCATTGTGTAGCCTACGTATGAAATGTTCCTGCACAGGTTCTATACTGTGCTCGGCTTCATAAGTCATGGAGTATCTTACTTATGTAACGATGATGGATGAATACTATACTGGCACGCGATTCATAAAGTATTGTGTAGCTACGTATGAAATGCTGCTGCAGGATCCCTAAATACATTTTACCCTGTGAAATTCTGCTATTACGAATCGCGTGCCAGTATAGTAATCATCCATCATCGTTACATAAGTAGGACACTCCATGACTTATGAAGCCTAGCACAGTATAGTATAATAGCTGTACAGAACAGTACGTACGTAGTAAACACAATGCTTTAGGGGTACCGTGCCAGTACTGTAGGCATTACATCATACATAAGTAGGACACTCCATGGTATACGAAGCTTGCCTAGCCCAGTATAGTACAGTGTACCTGTGCAACAATAAATACGTAATAAACAATGCTTTAAGGATCTCGTGCCTTTACTGCAATCTGCAAAGCATGTTATCTACGTTCCGCCCTGCCAAACTTTAAGGGGTGCTTGCACTTTTGAAACTGAATATTTTTTCCCGAGCAACCTTTAAAGTAGAGGCCAATATTTTTCTGAAATTGGCAAAGGGTTTCTTGGGAAAAGTTCTGCAGTTTCACGAGTAGAAGCACTCCCTAAAATTAGGCAGGTCAGAACCGGACGCACTGCATATGCGATTTTATGCAAATATGTGACAGCACAAAGCACATGCCTTACAGATTACAGTACTTTTACGTACATAACAATAAAATCACACCAAAAAATAACAATATTGTATAACGGAACAAATAATAATTCACATAATATTCTGTTCAGTCATTAAGGTAAATGTACATTATTTATGTAAATGTAGAAACACGTTACACCATGCCCTAATGAAAAACATCTTAAAAGATCTATAAGAACCTATGTACAACAAATAACATAATCGTGGATTTTTGTATTGAAAAGGGTGAAAAATTAGTAATTACACGTGGTTATAACTGGAATTATATTTAATTTAAAAATGTATTAACAGTCTGAAATATGTTACATTTTGCATAATTAAGCTAATTTTATTACAATGTTATTATTTTTGTACGTACTTAATAAAAGCAGAGATAACATATTAGCAAGATTACAAAAAAAACTAGATCAGTAAATAGAGCAGTTTTTGTCATTATTTAGTTTTGATGACTGCCTTTCCTTCCGTTTTCTTGCAGGCAAAATGTTTACGATGAGGCCTAGAAGTAGTATTGATACATTGGTGGTCGTCTTCGGGTCTTTTTCTGGAAAAAAATTGAAATAAATTGTAACCTACAACCTTTTTAGTGTTATTTTTTTAACTGGGACAGTATGCTGAAATCCTTAACCATAAAGATACGAGAAACTGTTTAAAAACCTTTAGGTCTTGTTTGATGGAAACAATTTTGGCACAGTTAATTTTTCATTTAATTCGGACTCCTTAGCACGAATACGACTCACACTTGGCCGGTTTTTATTACTTGTTGTGTTACTTCAGAATTAGTACTGTAATCACGCTGAGTTTCACGCTTGCATATATGTATTGCCATTTTTAGGATAGTATGGATGTCGCTCTAAATTGTGTGTAAAATATTCTGTATTTGTTAATATATTAATTAGTTACAGATGAAGCTAATAAAAGCGTGTTAAAAATTATAATGCCCTACATAAAGTGATAGCACTGTAAAACTCTCAACAGGCTACAGGTTTCAGGTTCTTCCAATGCAGAGAAATTATTATAGAATTTTGCTATATCGCCTTAATAAATATTATTCAGACATTGTTTCTGCCCACTTCTCTTCTGCTTTACCAATCTTCCAGGGGTGTATGTTCTTTACCCAAGTGAAATTGTCATTGTCTGTGAATAAAAATATACTCAGTTAATATTACTCATACTGCAAATGAGGACAAGTGAATATCATAAAGCTATACACTACAGGTTGAAATAAATAAATGGAAATGCTAAACATGTTAAAAACTGACTTCAATCGAAAAAACTTGATACAATTGTTTTTTTTTTAGTTTTTTGGAATTTTCTAAAAAAAGTACTTAACCAATTTTGATTTGAACCAACCTAGAGGCATATCCTGTATCTAATGACTCAACTCACCAGGTATATACTTCGTTTTGATCCTTCTTTTAATAATCTTTGAGAACTTTTGTCTGCATTTTGAATAAAACTGCCATCCATATTTCCCTAAAAATAAACATTACATAAACAAAAAACAAAAAGTTGGCCCTTTGGTTACATAATCCTATGAACTACTAGTTAACTTTAAGACTATGCACAAAATTTACTAGGACACTATGCATGTAGTAAAATATAATTGGGAAGATAGATATATGTTAATTACTAAGCATGTCCCTAAGTAGGGTGAAAAAGTTGAAACTATAGTAACGACTATAATGAGTAAGTCTGTTCAAGAATTGATACATAATCTCTACAGATAATCACTTTTTGAACATTCCAATTGTTATTTAAGTTTAAGTAGTAACTATTGGCATGAGCTGCTACTCATGAACTGCACATCTTTTGCTCTACAGGTTGGCTGACAGTCCAATATTTTTTTTTGCAATTTCAGCATGTAGAACAAAAGTTGTACAGACAGACGGACGGGTAGAGCGAAACTATAAGAGTTCCTTGTTGACTATGGAACGATGAAAACATAGGTACTCACTATTTTAGTTGTCGGGAGGTTATGACAGATTCTAGTTTCCTTTCCTGTCAGATCTAGTTATTTCCTGTTCATGCAGCAAGAAAATCGGATTTCAGGAGCTGAAATTTAACCAAAATATATTAACAGAAGAACTGGAATAAAGATCAGCCACCTATGCTCTTCATTTAGTAAGTGCTTCAGTGTAGGCAGGCCCAGGCTAGCTACTAGGAATGCATCTTTGATGAATCTGCTATTGGATACATTTGTTGGTAGGGTTGGAGTGCAATTGAGAGGTAGCATCCCCATCCTTAAATACCTAATAACCTTTGAAGCCGGACGAATGCCACTATGCATTCATTACGGACAACGTTCAAGCCGGGAAAGACACGCAAGACATTGAAATATGGCAGTGCGGGCAAAAATAGTATAGCATTTTGCTTAAAACAGTTTATTTTTACTTACCACAAAAACTTCCATCTTAATCTTACGATTACGGTACAGTACAGTGAATGTTACTCTTTGCACATTTTGCTCAAAAAAGTGTTGCCTGAACTGGTTTTCATTTTGCCCTAGGCTTGGTCTCAATTTACCCTAGATTCTACACATTATTATATTATATAGATAAAATTTTTATCTTTATTTAAAAATAATCTCGTGTCACAGTGTTAGTTGTCATACTTCTCGGAAACGGCTGGACCGATTTCCATGAAATTTTCTGGGTATATTCGATAGGTCTAAGAACAGGTAAAAAAAAACACTGGGATCTGAGCGGGCGAAGCTGCGGGACACAGGTAGTATCCTATATTATTTT
Organism: Coleophora flavipennella; assembly: GCA_947284805.1. Lineage (NCBI taxonomy): Eukaryota > Metazoa > Arthropoda > Insecta > Lepidoptera > Coleophoridae > Coleophora > Coleophora flavipennella. Next base: position 698,701 of record CAMYPC010000001.1, on the reverse strand, counting down.
GTTTGATATCTCTAACGTTTTTCAAGATAAAGGCATGTTTTTGAAAAAAAAATGGAAAATTTAAAGTGGGCTTATTCTCATGTATTATTTTTATATCAGCTCATATACGTCCCCACCGAGGGGTTCGAGCCTACCCTGAATCAGGGTGATTAGGCCTTAGTCGACCACGCGGGCCCAGTGCGGGTTGGTCGACTTCACACACAACCTTCGAGTTTCTTCGCAGGCCCGTGCAGGTTTCCTCACGATGTTTTCCTTCACCGTTAAAGCAATCGGTAATGATATGTACGTAAGTTTTTGAAAAACTCATTGGTACATTGGCCGTCCAGATTTGAACCCGGTACCTCTGGTTAGATGGACCGAGTCGTTACCGGTTGAGCCACCGACGCTTCTGTATTCTCATGTAATTGTCTTTAATGGAACAACACTATCTCATTTTTGAGATTGCTGTTTTCTTTTTTTTTAGTAAAAAAGACATTTACAGGGAAGCTGGGATTGGTATAGGTTATCATTTTCGTGATTACGGTTTGAAGGTCATTAACCTGCGAAGAGAGGAAAAATAATAAGTCTCAAAGACGGTTAACTGTACAAAAAAGCTTTTGAGACAAAAAATGTACGTACTATTTGTTTCTTTTTGAATGAAAATGAAATTGTTACCTGAGGACATTTTTTTAATTTTCCGTCTCAAATATTTTTTTAGCGCATCTACTCGTAAAATATTAGTTGAATTATAAACCTTTGTATGGCGTACCTTACAGGTTCAAGTATAAGTTATGAGACTTTTTGTCAGTTTATTTTTATCGTAAAAGTAAACATTTTTATTAATAATTATTGTTGTTGGTTATACCTACAGAGACCGCACATTTGATTGTAGCTTCAAAGAAGGCTAGCAAGATTTCATTCACACATCATATCAACCGAAGGAAGTCCACTGCTGGACATAGGCCTCCCCCAAGGATCTCCACGACGACCGGTTCTGCGCTGCCCGCATCCAGCAGCTTCCCGCGACCTTCACACAAATACTAGAAAATAGAAAAATATAAATTCGATTGCAGCGTGTCTGTATAATAGTAACACGTACAGTTTCATCATCACCATATCAGCCACAAATCGCCCACTGCTGGACAAAGGCCTCCCCCAAGGATTTCCACGACGACCGGTCCTGCGCTCCCCGCATCCATCGGCTTCCCGCGACCTTCACCAGGTCATCGGTCCACCGCGTGGGAGGTCTGCCTACGCTACGTTTTCCGGTGCGCGGTTGCCACTCGAGAACTTTACTGCCCCATCGGCCATCTGTTCTACGAGCTATGTGCCCTGCCCACTGCCACTTCAGTTTAGCGATTCTGTGAGCTATGTCGGTCACTTTAGTTCTCCTGCGGATCTCCTCGTTTCTGATTCGATCACGCAGAGAAACCCCGAGCATAGCACGCTCCATTGCCCTTTGGGTGACCTTAAGCCTTCTTATGAGGCCCATAGTTAGCGACCATGTCTCAGTTCCGTAAGTCATCACTGGCAACACACACTGGTCAAAGACCTTAGTCTTGAGACACTGCAGTATTTGGGACGTGAAGATATTGCGAAGCTTCCCGAACGCTGCTCAGCCGAGTTGGATTCATCGATTGATCTCTTTCTTGAAGTTGGAACTACCTAGCTGGACTGTTTGTCCCAGGTATACATATTCGTCAACAACTTCCAGTGTAGAGTCTCCAACCTTTAGAAGAGTGGGTGCGACACGGACATTTAACATTATTTTCGTCTTGTCCATGTTCATTTTAAGACCCACTTGCTGAGAGACCTTACTGAGGCCATCGAGCATTGTGCTTAGGTCTTCCATAGTCTCAGCCATGACCACGATATCGTCAGCGAATCGGAGGTGGGATATGTACTCGCCGTTGATATTGATACCGAGTCCACCCCAGTCCAGAAGCTTAAAAACATCTTCCAGGGCGGCGGTGAACAGTTTTGGAGATATAACGTCTCCCTGTCTCACCCCTCGCTGCAACTGGATAGGTTTCGAGTTCTGGTCCTGGAGGCAAACCGACATGGTGGCGTTTTCATACAGACACTTCAACACCTCGATGTATCGATGGTCAATTTGGCACCGCTGGAGAGACTGTAGCACAGCCCAGGTTTCGACTGAATCAAAGGCCTTCTCATAGTCCACAAACGCCAAGCATAGTGGCTGATTGTACTCTTCGATCTTCTGTATAATCTGCCGCAGCGTATGTATGTGGTCTATCTAAGCCTTTTCGGAAACCAGCTTGTTCGGGAGGTTTAAAAACGTAAAGTTTAAAAAGCATTAAATAAAATATTATTAAGAAATAAAAAAACCTGTTACAAAAACCTCTAAAAATTAAAAAAATATGTATTGGTCCTATAAGTTCAATTTAAGTAGTAATGTTTTTATCTAAGAGTCATCGCGTAGCAGACTGCTAAGTAAATAAAATAAAAACATAATTCATCTGATTTATTTTACCAGTACTGATTGCTTTACTTCCCTACTAATTTCTAATAATTTCACAAGTAAGCGGTGCCCCAACGCGACGACTCTTGGATCAAAATAATACTATTTATATTAAACTTAAAAGGCTAATGTATATAATTTTTTTAGTTTTTCAAGGTTTTTGTGGAGCGCTTTTTTAATTTTTAATTATTTTTTTATGGTTTATTAATAGTCCTCTTTGAAAACTTACGTTTAAAGTAAGGGATATCCTTAACGATGTGCAATGCAATGAAACATGTTGAACTAAAAAAATCAGCCAAACTTTTTTATTCATCCGAGCGATACTTTCCAAATATACACTACATAAAAAAATGGGTGCCTGTACTTATGTATACGCACGTCAGAAGTTATACTTCTTTATCATCATTAAAAATAGTTTTTAATTGCAGGCAAATATTTAATTACAATAAAATAATAAAAGGACTTGAAAAAGATAGCCAACACAGTCAATAAAGTTCAGTTTAAATTCAATAAACATATCGGTCCAGTAACTAAGAAGTTTAATATGGCGGCCACTTTTTATACTTCCGACAACGGATTAGTGATAAGAGACCTCAGGGACCCCCAGATATCGATTTTGGAAGCAATCGGTCCAGTCACTAAAAAGTTCAAAATGGCGGCCACTTTTTTCAATTCGGGCAACGGATTCGTGATAAGGGACCTCAGGGACCCTCAGGTATCGATTTTGGAAGCAATCGGTCCAGTAACTAAATAGTTCAAAATGGCGGCCACTTTTTTAAATACTGACAACGGATTCGTGCTAAGAGACCTCAGGGACCCCCATTTAGCGATTTTAGAAGCGATCGGTCGAGTAACTAAAAAGTTCGAAATGGCGGCCACTTTTTTCAATTCGGGCAACGGATACGTGATAAGGGACCTCAGGGCCCCTCAGAGATCGATTTTGGAAGCAATCGGTTGAGTAACTAAAAAGTTCAAAATGGCGGCCACTTTTTTCAATTTACAGAATTTCAACGTGTTACTTTTGTGTTACAGTGATGCGCGCGTATCTTAAAATTTCACTCTCATCATTTTTTCATAACGCGCCTAAAGAAGTATAACTTCAAAAACCTAAAAACCGACTTCAAAAAGAAAATCATTTATAATATAAACACACGAAATTAACCAACAACGAAATCAAAGGTAGGTGCAAATCAACCTAAATTTTTTTTGGGGTTGTGCTGGTATCAGCACACAGCTACTTACTTATCTATCAAATGTTATAAAATTCGATGGCTATGCTGGTTCCATAATTTTTGCTCTAAATATAAGGTAATTTACCAGTTGACAACACTCAAGTTTAGAGTACATATATAAGTGAGCCGAATATGTACTATAATGGTCCAAGCTACTTATAAGATATGTCACTTCTTTTCAAATGTAGCCATCTAACAGACGGAATGGTGTTGGCTACGTAAAATACGTAGCTTTCAAGTTGTTGAAAGTTTGCTGCTTACAGTAGTAATGCCGTCGGCTACTTAAAGTACGTAGGAAGCCAGTTGTTGTAAATAGACTGCGTGCACATGCAATATCAGCAGCTTCTAAAAATACGTGGCTAGATATTATCCTTTTACAAGTGAACGGAACATGTGTAAGGGTGCTACATATTTAGTGAGCGAGGAATAGACTCCGTAAAGTACATAGGAAGCCAGCTGCTATAAAGAAGCATTCTGCGTGCTAAAGAAATGTCAGCGGCTAGTTATAATAGGTATGTATTTATTTCCTATTGCAAATAGATTACATAGTTAGGCTGCGTACGTAAATTGTTCTAAGTATGTCTCATCTCTGAAAGATTTAGAGTTAACCGGCTTTTCCCCGCCATAGGTATCATATTTAATTTTAGTTTCCAGAAGTGAGGCAGCTCTATCGGTTATGAAGCTAGCCTTTAATCCAATCAGACCGGGTTCAAACTTCTGTGTAGGCGTGGAATTCTTTTAAGGTTTTTTTTAAAAAAAAGAATATTGTGTTGTTTTCCCACAAAAAATATTTTTTTAGTTCACATGCCTAGAAGACTCCGAGCATCGCTCGGTCGCCCAGGTACCACCATAGTAAAGTATACTTGACAGCTGGCTCATTATTTTCAAGATAAAACACAATTACTACGTGTGACTGCGCATCCTGCGCATGATTCTCTAATACCATTTGTCCAGCTATACATAAAATTGTAGGCAGCTTACTTAAAATAAAACAGCTATCAACCCCAAGTAAATAGCCAGATTACTTAATAACATCAAGACATCGGCTGCTTATTGTACGCAGGTGGCCACATGCTGTATATATGTCGCATACTGACCAAGTAGTCTCACTGGGTATAATTTACTGCTGGTAGGCTACTTTCGTTTGTACTATCCCCAGATTCGTTAGTGTCATGATGTAACATACTTACTACGTATGAGGCATACGTTTTTGTAATATCATTATTGAAAATGGGGTGTCACACTTTCACGTCAGTATGATTTCCCATTGGTAGCGAAGCGCCACAATTATTACGTGTGTTACTAACGTTGTAAGTAGTAAATTGCAAGCACATTACAAAATCGTGTTCTGTAAGGAGCTTTTTTTTCTCAGTGTAGCTTTTACTCGTGGCTTCGCCCGCACGGATACCATTGCCGTTCCCGTGGGAATTTCCCAAAATCCTTTCTTAAAGGATGCCTACGTCATGACTGCATCTGTATGCCAAATTTCCACCCGATTCGTCCAGTGGTTTGAGCTGTGCTTTGATAGATCAGTCAGTAAGTTAGTCACGGTTTCCTTTTATATATACAAATTAATCAATTGTTAAATCTAAGATAATTTATTAAAAAGTGTTTATTATATTAGCAACCAAAATTGCCTTTGCAGACTTTAATCCGCGGATGCCTTGATAATTCGCCAGGGCCTGGTTTTTTCCCCGTCCAGTTTATCGAGGTCTTATTGTTCTATTTTATGAACATCAGAAAGAGTGTAATATGCGCCTATTTTGAATAAACATTTTGAAATGGAAATTTACCGTTTTTACATAAAATCTGTAGCAAAAACATCAATAAAGCCATGATTAAGAATGAATACGTTATTATAAACCACAAATCCGCGACAAGATTTATTAGCTTTTTAGTCGTTTTCCATCATATTACCTACTTAGTGATAGATAACGGTTAAAAGTTTGCTGATTACATCCAAACAACAGACGAAACCATTTCTTTATCCAATTCTCAACTTCCAAAAGGGACATAACTTAGTTAAACTAAACCCCAAGTCCTAACAGAAGCGTCTTAACAAGTTACCACTCATAATACGAGTTTAATAAATACAATTTGACTCTGTGTCCCGGGCAGTTTGGTCGCTGGACGTCCTATTCGCAACATGTGTTTGAAAATGACAGTTTGCTGAATGTCCTATCTATATATCTTTTATTATATTTCAAATTAAGGCCGCATTCATAAGAGATCAACTCAGCTCATAATATAATAAAAAATATAAAGCCTTTTATTTCTTGCTTTTAACAATAAAATTTCCATAACAATGTGTATGCAAAATTATTCACAATTTTTTTTTTTTTTTTTTACTAATTTTAGTACACTTAAAAAACAATAAAAATAAAAATTGATTATTAAAAACTCATAAGTAGTATAATTAGTTCTATTCTCATTTTAAGAAATAATAAGATTAAATATAAATAAGATTCATAACACAATCATAATATCGTTAAATTATTATTATATTTGGAATTAATGTTACATTGGATAGAATAATAATAAAAATAATATAATATTTATTTAATTAATAAAATATAGTAAGGGTTTGTATTTTATTTGCAAGAACCCTCTCAATGAAAGGTAAATTCCTCCTCCAGAGATGACCAGTACTCTCTATTCTCTGCCTTATAACATGTGAGAGGGAGGCGGTAGTTGCTATGATTTAATGTTTTTGTCTAATTGATCGTGTGGTGAGTTTCCAGGGCTTTTGTTAGTTAAAAAACCAAGTATTCCTGATTTGAGAACTCCCTCTGATACACTTGACGATCTCTGTAGCGCTGTTTGAGTTTTGTTCTTTTTGTTTACTTGCGTTATTTGTTTTGTTCGTGTAGGATCGTTATCGTCCGGTGATGTTGGTAGAGTTCTTTTCTTATTGCCCGATACATCTGCGTTTTTGTGGCGTATTATCAATTTATCATACCTGATGGTGGCATAGTTTCCTTTCTCTATTTCTATTTTTGCTTGTTCTTGTAGTTCCTTTCTTTTTTCTAAAACGTGCTGTGGAAAGTCTTCTTTTATATAATAAGCGGTATCTTTTAATATACTTCTCTGCTTAAAAATGTTTATCTTTGTTCCCAGTGTAGTAAATGTTACAGTAATCGGCCGAGGTTTTTCTCCCTTCTTCCCTATTCTCCTAGTTTCTTGTATGTCTCTACCATCTAGCCCTATAGAAAAATAGTGGTTCATGAAATTTATTATGTTTTTTTCTAAATTATCATAAGATGTTTCTGTTTCCGCCAAGCCAAATATTACGATATTCCTCTGTCTTGATTGTTTCTCTAGGAAGTATAATCTTTTCTCTTGGTTTTCCAGCGTTTTTTTAAGGTTATCGTGTTTTTCCTCCATTACTCTAAATTTTTCTTCTAATGTAAAATTTATGTTTTGCGTAACTTGTTTTGTAACGTTTTCGGCTGATTGGACGATAGTCGATTTTTGGTCGTCAAGTTCCTTTTGTATTTTTCGGAGCATATTCATAACTTCTTCCATGGTTTGAATGGTATTAATTTACTATTTGTAAAAATACTCTTTTTATTTTGGTACTTATGCTGCCCTCTAATGGCTTAGTTAGGTACTAGCGTGCGGAACGATGACTTGGTGTATGACAAACTAAGACGTTTTCATTGAATCCTCTAGATGGCGTTATTTCCTTGATCGATATTGAAATCTCATTCTTATATTATTGCAAAGTCATATATTATTGTTGGTTAGGATTATTTTTAACTTAAATGTTGTATATTGTTACTTTTATGTTGTACACTATTGCGAACAATTTTTTTATGCGGAGAAAAGTCACTGGTAGTCTAGAGATTCCGTTATTTCGCTTCACTGTTTTACATGTATTTTTATTGCTATTCGCTAATTTTGGTCTTTTGTCCAAAATATATACTAAAATTCATTTGTTTATGATTCCATTGCACTTAGTTTTTATATTGAATAGCACTTGTTTATATTTTTAATCCACAATTAACACGGAGCTGATACGTATCGTTACCTGCCTACCCTCATTGTCATAGCCCATGCTCAATATTAATTAACAGTGAAAAACTATATAATTCTGAAAGGAAAGCAATTTTCGGGCGGTATTTTAGTTTGTTAGGCGGTAACACGTGCGAAGTATAGTATGCGTGATTGTTTAATCTAGATGGGAAGTAATATTGTATAATATAGGCAGTTATTGATTGAACCGATATAGGAGGGACAGATGAAAGGACGAACGGTAGTTTATATTTTAGGATCGAAGCAGCTCTAAATAAAGTCACTAAACAGACCACCAGTAACTTAGGAATCTGCAGAAAGATTCACTAAGTGAATGCGCTTTTGCTCTAAATTTCGCAAAGTAATAGACTAGGAGGTCATGACAAATTTGGTAACGATAACAGAAATGGATAAAGTTAGGTTGAGAGGATAAATGGCGACCCTTGGTGTTTAATATGTCGGTCTTCCTGCGCAAAGTGGTTGCGTTATGTACTTATAGCGCCTGAAAAACGAGTTATCGTGACCAAAAAAAAAACAATCAGGGAAATGGCTGAGTGATATGATAAAAAATGAAAGTTCTAGTTGTACTCATGGCAATAATCCAAAAACTGACTAAATATTCGGTTGCGTTATGGAGTAACGCCCGATAGTAGCAGGAATAGCGAGAGTTCTGGAGCTCGGAAATGCTTGAAGATACCGAAATGGGACCACACGCAAACGATTTAAATGGGGGGCGACACCTTTATGTTAACTGTTTTTATTTTTTATAGGAATTAATTTCCGCCATTTCCAACTTAGGGCTCCGGCATAGGTGGGGTCCTGGTCCAGAATTTCTACTACTAACGGGCATTGCTCCATAACGCAGCCTAATATTTGGTCAGTTTTTGCATAATTGTCATGAGTACAACTAGTTCTTTCATTTTCTATCGTACTCAGCCATTTCCCTTATCGTTTTTTTTTGGTCACGATAACTAGTTTTTCAGGCGCTATAAGTACATAACGCAACCACTTTGCGCAGGCAGACCGACATATTTAACATTAGAGGGTCGCCATTTATCCTCTCAACCTAAGTTTATTCATTTCCGTTAGCGTTACTAAATTTGTCGTTACCTCCTAGTACTCGTATATAAAATGTGTAACTTTGATTTAGGAATAATACACGACACATTACACATTTGCAAATTCTGGAATAGTTTTATACCGCAATTGAGCCTAACAATAAACACAAGAGAGAAGTGGGCAGATGCAGTGGTCCAGAAAACTGAGAAATAGATAGAGACAAAAGAAACCTTTAATTAAATATACGTATCCATCCGTTCATGTTCTGTCACCTCTGTTTGCATGCATCGCGTTATAATTGTTCATTGTCATTATGCAATAGAGGCTTTCTGAGACCGAATCCCCTCGGACTGCCCACAAATTAGCGGGTCCATCGTGTCCACCTTATTCTTCCTCGGGCTAATCTTGTTTACTTTCCATCAAAACTTGTCCGAAGGGGTTGCCAAGAATTTTTGCTAGGGTTACCAGGTGAATACGTAAACAAGACAAAGGTGTTTTTTTTTCATGCACGATAGGTGATGATTTTGCTTGATTTGCCCAAGAACGAGCTAATCAAGAATCCCAACCAACTGTAACTGACTATCTTATTTCCATTGCCGTAGAATACATCAATGCTGTTTACATTATGTACAAAGTGCACGTTAGCATGCTGTGTTTATCTGTAAGAGGCTGTGTGATTAGATAAAGAATATACACTGTATTTTTCAAGCGACTTCCAAAAAGGAGGAGGTTCTCAATTCGTCTGTATGTTTTTTTTTATGTTTGTTACCGCATAACTTTTGACTGCGTGTACCGATTTTTATGATTCTTTTTTTATTTGAAAGCTAGTGCTTCTCGTGTGGTCCCATATAAATTTTATCAAAATCGGTGTAGTACTTTATTAGAAAATTAACAAAAACCAAAAATAATAATGCAAAAATGTACTAAGTTGTTGCAATGGAAGTCGGTTTTTTAACGTGTTTAGCGTTTTTAGCATGTAAGGTTGTAACAGTTGTTGATAAACCAATAAAAAACATTGATGTTTGGCGGCAAAACGTAGATATTTTTATAACGGTCACGGTGTAGTAAGCCCAAAGTGACCTCCCGCTGCCGCTGTGAAGCGAGTAGACTACAGGCGATTAGACACTGCCATGGAGGTGGATTATTTTCGTTCGTAGTTTAATTACAGATTGAATTTTGTATGTATTTCATTGACCAATTAGCGCCTTTTAATTACCTACATTACTACAGCAATAATTCAGAAAAAATAATGGCATATAGGAGTGTCTGAAGACTAAATAAATAAATGATTAATTAATTGCAGCCAAAGGTGATGGGCCTCATTGAAAGGCTAAGCTCACCTAGGGACAAAGGAGTGAGCTATGCTCGGAGTTCTTCTGCGCGATGGAATCAGAAACAAAGAGATCTTAGGAGAACCTATTTCGGTACATAGCTCACGGAAGCACTAAAATCGAATGGCAGTGGGCATCTACTAGTTTCGCTAAATTACTCTTGTTTATAATATAGCGTCCCCGCTCACTAACGTTCCGGTTATATGGGAAGGGCCACTATTCTTGATAACACCGTAGGGCGAAGGCACCAGCTGCGGTAAGTCTTGCCGCCAAGTCGCTTGTTTTGGTACTCTGTAAGGTGAGTGCCTCGTGGAAGGAACCACTACCTACTTTCCAGATGGAACCTCCCTCATCTCCCGCGGCTTTCGCTATTGGAGGTTAGATTCCCGCTCGGGACGCCAGAGAAGCTGGCTTCCGCATCTCCAGCATGGTACCGGAGATAGGCACGCTCATTTCCCGGCGCTTATTGTTCCTGTCCAGTTTCACTCCTATGCGCCCGGATCAGTCGGAACAGTACCAGCGTAGCTCTACTTATTTTCCAGGCTAGTGCCGCAGATGCCTTCTCGCTAGTACTGCAACCAGCTGGTCAGCTTAAAGGGCCACGAATTTGCCCTGTGTTCCTCTCGCCCATTGCCCAACGGCTGGCTATGAGTAACATTAGTTGCGCATCAGACGGACTCCAGGCCTCCACGTGCTTGCAAGGCAACAAACATTGCCCAGGTTTTACAACTGACCATATTACTACTAAGATTCCATGGCCCTTGTCAAGGGACCGACAAGCCTGCGATAGATAGATCCGTCAGCAGGCAAGCGTTGATCATACAAACCGGGCGCGTACTTCTGGCTGCAAACTCCACCTATTCTGGTCCCCTAGGCGAAGTAAAGAGGCTACCGATCGTTGGGGCATGGGCCTCTTGTACATATATTAGGCTGGGACGCGATCTCCTCAGTTTATGGTATAGCGTCCCCACTTACCCAACTTGCGGCTGGTCTGTAGGGGCAGTTAAGTTAATGAACGGCGACCTGATGAATGTCGAGAGAAGCAGCTTACATGCAGGCGGCGCAGGGCCGGTCATGGTGTAAATCGCGCGTTTCCCATGGAACTACCAGTATAAGTAGAAGAAAAAAGAAAAAAGATAAGAAAAAAGCTTGTGATATTCTTAACTTAATTATTAAATTCCGTTATACTTGAGAGACAAACGCCTAAGGCATGGCACAGAAGTGTGGTCGTGCTTTTCTTCAAAAAGGGAGACAATACCTTGCTGAAGAACTACAGACCCATCTCACTTCTGAGCCATTTCTACAAACTGTTTTCGAGAGTCATTACGAATCGTCTCGCACGCAGATTTGACGACTTCCAGCCTCCCGAACAAGCCGGTTTCCGAAAAGGATTTAGTACCATATACCACATACATACGCTGCAGCAGATTATACAGAAGACCGAAGTGTACAATCAGCCACTATGCTTGGCGTTTGTGGACTATGAGAAAGCCTCCGATTCGGTCGAAACTTAGGCTGTGTTACAGTCTCTCCAGAGGTGCCAAATTGACTATCGATATATCGAAGTGCTGAAGTGTTTTTATAAAAACGACTCCATATCGGTTCGCCTCCAGGATCAAAACTCGGAACCTATCCAGCTGCAGCGAGGGGTGAGACAGGGGGACGTTATATCTCCGAAACTGTTCAACCGCCGCCCTTGAAGTTGTTTTTAAACTTTTGGACTGGGGTGGACTTGGCATCAATATCAACGGCGAGTACATCACCCACCTTCGATTCGCTGACGATATCGTGGTCATGGCTGAGGGCTGAGACTATGGACGACTTAGGCACAATGCTCGATGGCCTCAGTAGAGCCTCGCAACAAGTGGGCCTTAGAATGAACATGGACAAGACGAAAATTATGTCAAACTTCCGCGTCATACCTACTCCTTGAAGGTTGGAGGCTCTACACTCGAAGTTGTTACCGAATATGTATACCTGGGACAAACAGTTCAGTTAGGTAGGTCCAACTTCGAGAAAGAGATCAATCGCCGAATCCAACTCGGCTGGGCAGCGTTCTTCGGAAAGCTTCGCAATATCTTTACGTCCCAGATACCGCAGTGTCTTAAGACCAAGGTCTTCGACCAGTGTGTGTTGCCAGTGATGAAATACGGAACTGAGACATGGTCGCTTACTATGGGCCTCATAAGAAGGCTCAAGGTCACCCAAAGGGCAATGGAGCGTGCTATGCTCGGTGTTTCTCTACGTGATCGAATCAGAAATGAGGAGATCGGTAGGAGAACCAAAGTAACTGATATAGCTCTCAGAATTGCTAATCTCATCTCATCTCATCTTTGTAAGTGGGGGCTGCAGTTGCAGCGACACTTCGACCCAATGGGATCTTTTGTGTCTACCCCTATAACCTTTGCACCCCAACCTACTCAAAGATGTGCTGCATTAATGCAGCAATTCCGCTGATTGGAAGGTGCTTGTAGTCCTCCGGTTTTGGGTAGCCATCACCTAGGAGGTACATACGCTTGCTAGCCAGGACATCGCAGTGACACAGTAAGTGTTCCATTGATTCTATATCTTCACCACAGGCCCTGCAGGTCGGGTCGTGCGTCAGGCCGATTTTTTGCAGGTGTGCGCTTGTGGCAAAGTGGCCCGTCAACGCTCCTGTTATCGCCCTGACTCGCGTCCTGCTGTTATTCCAAATGTACTTGGTTGCCCCTGTGGTGACCTCACCGATGAAGAGCTTAGAGTGTTTATGTCCATCTCTGGATATCCATGTCAATCTGTGTCTTCCCTCGGCCTGTTACTTTAATGCCCTTATAATAGTGCTCCTTGGTAGCCCTATCCTCGGTTCTGGACCACACATTGTTGTTTGTGATCCCATTCTAGCCAGTTTGTCTGCTTCTTCATTGCCTTCCACTCCTACGTGTCCAGGGACCCAGACCAGTTGCAGTTTGTTGTGTCGGCCCACCTTATTAAGGACCTTTACACAATTTAGCACTAGCCCGGAGTCAACCTTGAAGGAGTCAAGAGCTTTAAGAACAGCTTGGCTATCGCTGAGAATATAGATGGTTTTGTCTTTGACTTCCTTGTCTATAATCTCATGTGCACATGCAATGATAGCATAAGTCTCCGCCTGGAAGACTGTTGCATATTGCCCTAGACTCGCTGAGTAATCCTTAGCATAAACGCCTGCACCAGCACCAGACTCCATTTTCGATCCGTCTGTATACCATGTAAGAGTGTTTGGTCCTTGTTGTTTAAGTCCTTTACTCCATTCTTCCCTCGTAGGAACATAGATTTTATATTCTTTTTTGAATATGTGCACAGTCTGTATTTTGTCACATCCCATGCGCATAAGCCTTTCCATACCTGTGTCTAGTTGTAGATTGGTATGTCTGGTTTTGGGCATGTCAAAATTCCACATGCCATTTAACGATAACCTGTGTAGGGCTTTGGCCGCCTCTGTTTGAATGTGTATTTGAAGCGGCTTTAGATTTAGCAGCATTTCCATAGATGCAGTAGGTGTTGTACGAAATGCTCCGGTAATTGCCAGGCAGGCTAACCGCTGAAGTTTTGTCAGTGTTTGCCCGCACGTGCCTACCTCCGTTCTAGGCCACCACACAATGCTGCCATAAGTAATAATGGGTCTTACTATCATTGTGTATAGCCAATAAATGACTCTGGGTTTCAGGCCCCAGGTCTTTCCGTACGCAGATCTTAGCATACCAAAGATTTTTGTGGCCTTGACCATGATCCTTTCTGTGTGCAGACTCCACGTTAGTTCTTTATCCAAGGTCATGCCTAGATATTTGACGCTCGTGGACCAGTTTAGTTCTGTACCATACAGTTTGAGAGTTTGTAAACCTTGTAGGTTTCTTTTCCTTGTAAATGGTACAACCGTTGTCTTGCTAGGGTTAATCGACAGGTGATTTTCACCACACCACCTTTCAACTTTTCGCAAGGCCTTTTGAATTATTTGCGATACTATGTTCGGAAATTTGCCGCTGATTAGTATAGCTAGATCGTCAGCATAACCAATCGTGTAAAGAGATCCGGTGTTCAGCTCCTGTAGGAGCGAGTTGACCACTAGGCTCCAAAGTGTTGGTGACAGAACGCCACCTTGTGGGCATCCTTTTGTAGTGGTGGCCAGGGCTTGATTTAACGTTAAAAAGTTGGTAACGTTACCTGCTGCTCCACAGATTAACGTTAGCAAAATGTAACGTTAAAATATCGTTAACATATTTTAACGTTATTTTTACCTGTAAATTGAGGTAACGTTAAAAGCAAAATATTGGTAATAATAACATTAAAAAATTAACGTTATTCGTACCCCCGCCCCCACCCGTGCGTTGCGCAGTGCCGCTACGCTGCTAATGCGCTTGCCATTCGTGCGAAGAGTAGGGGGACAAAAAACAACATTTGCATAAAGTGTGTGTACTACCTACGTCCTGATTCGTTCGTTGTTTTGTTTCATACCTTACGTTAACCGCTGCTGCTGTGCAGTACACTCAAATGGATAAATGTAAGTAATAATCTCTCTTTCTTAATTGAATCTTCAGCATCTGATAGCTATATACTTTTACACACGTAAACTTTATTTCTGCATAGATACTTTTCACCCAGTTTATGACCAATTCGGTGTAATCCGAACCGAGTGTCATTGTTTCTTACATTCTTTCGTTTTGCAATGTCAATCAATACCTACAGTTCGTTTCGCCTGATAGAATATACTAAACTTCAGAGTATACTAAATGTTTGGTGCAGCCCGGTTGAACATAGTAGAAACAAATAAGTAATAAGTGAGGCTAATTCGAATCCCGAGCGAGCGAAAATAGTCTAAACACGTAGGGCTGTCGCTTATAGTTTATTCATTCGTTAAAATAGTATGTAATTCAAATGTCACTCAAAAGCATCAGGGATCTTATCTACTTATAATAAATGTAAATAAATTATTTTTTATACATAGACTAGAAGCTGGCTATAATTTTGTCATTACCTACGTAGTTCGTGTGACTGACCGAACTTAGTCATTCCAGCAGCAAACCTATTTCTAAAAAAATATATATAATATAAATACACCTTGTACACAACCAAATAATTTTGAGTCTGTATTCAACGCCATCTATGATTTTTTTGTTGTACTTAGTCTATATAATGGCATACCTATTTTATTTAATGTTTAAACTAAAACAAAAGTTGAGTGTGATTGGTCTGAGAGATACTCCATTACTTTTATTTTCTGACTACTTATCTGACAGGAAACAGTGTGTCAGGCTGGGAGATTGTATAAGCGAATGCGAGGAAGTGTCATACGGCGTGCCACAGGGTAGTGTTCTTGGCCCAACGCTCTTTTTAATTTATATCAATGATTTGTGTAAAATGCAGATCGGGAACGCTAACATCTTTTCGTACGCCGATGACACTGCCGTCGTCTTCGCTGGGGACTCTTGGGATGTTCTTAAGACTGATGTTGAGAAGGGGTTGAAACAAATAAGTAAATGGTTACAGAATAACATTCTTACTCTAAACACTACCAAAACAAATTATATTTGTTTCAGTATTTACAACAACTCGCAACCAAGTAATGAATTCAGGGTACAGTTGCACAGTTGTGATAAAATAACATCAAATATGCCTTGTAGTTGCCCAAACATACACATGGTTACTCAAACTAAATATTTAGGTGTCTTTCTAGACCGGCGACTTTCTTGGTACCCGCACCTTGAACATGTCATACAAAGAGTCAGGAAACTTACCTGGATATTTAAAACTTTAAGGCACGTTGTACCGAGAAAGATCGGTGGTACGGAGAGAGATCTTCTGAAGAAAATATATTTGGCTTTGGTGCAGTCCATAATTATTTACTGTATCTCAGTATGGGGTGGTGCAGCAAAAACAAAATTTCTTGAAGTTGAGCGTGCCCAACGTGGGCTTATTAAAGTTATGTACTTCAAAAAGAGAATGTTTCCCACTGAAAGATGGTATCACCTAACCAAATTAGCGTCAGTTAGGAAACTATACATAACCCGGGTCGTGCTTAGAAAACATAAAAGTTTGCCGTATGACCCTAGCACTGCTGATAATACCGGTAGAAGAAGGAAGCCGCCCGCTGCTAAGGTGACAGTGACAAATTCCACCTTTGCTAGCAGACAATATGATAAACGCTCTGTTCAGTTATACAACTTACTTAATAAAGAACTGGTAATTTATCATAAGAAATATTTTGAATGTAAAAAAGCTGTATCAATATGGCTCGAATCCAAAACATATGATGAAATTGAAGAACTGCTGGTTACTTAGTGGGAGTTACATAGTAGCTTCCGATCCCAAGATGAACTCGTAGGGCTATGTCACGCCATGTCTTGATTACACACGCACTCATTCACGCACACACATACACAAACACACACACATACACAAACACACACAAACACACACACACACACACACATACATACACACACAAACTCACACACATACACAGACACACGCATTGGCACTTACTATAGATACTTTTGTAATTTTATATTACTTTGCTTATCTCAAATTGTCCTAATATGATTGTTATATATATTTAATTTTTTTGTTTATTATTTTCTTTTTTGTTTCATCTGTAAGTAAAAATTTTAACGGGAACAACATTTATTATGTTAAGGAAGAGCGGTGCCTCCTGACACAGGCAGTTTATGCTTAAAAGGAGACACCGACCCCATCTCAAAGTGCTCCTTGTTAAAAACAATAAACTTATTTTATTTTATTTTATTTTTTTATAACTTTCATTTTGCAGGTAAAGGAAAACAGGTTAAATTTAAACCTATTGACAATGACCGTAATTTTACTTACAACATTAATTCTTATAATTTAAATGTTGAATCTCCGTCTCAAGACATATTTACGGAAACAGATTCCGAAATCTTGGAAAAAAGACCTAGGCTGCTAACTGATACCCAAGCCACCTATTGTGAATCGCAAGATTTTGATTGTCAACAATTTGACTTAACCGACTCCCAAAAATGGCTTTCTGATTCCGAAGACCACTGTGAAGTTACTGATAAAGATAACAAAAAAGTAGCAATCTTCGAAAAAAGACCTAGGCTGGTAACTGATACCCAAGCAGCCACCTATTGTGAATCGCAAGATTTTGATTCTCAACAATTTGACTTAACCGACTCCCAAAACAGGCCTTTTGAGTCCGAAGTCCACTGTGAAGTTATTGATAAAGACAACAAAAATGTAGCAAGGGAAGTAGCTACTATGACTGATTCTGAGTCGATGTGTACCACCACCAGCAACATAGATATCGGTACTATGACTGAATCAAGTTGTTCATGTGCCGGCAACGTCGACATGGAAATGAAATGTAACGAGACTTTTGGGAGAATCGTGGCATACGAGTTATTGAAATATCATGGAAATACTCGTTACGATAAAATGAAAGAAATTATTGATATTTTTTAAAACTAAAGTTGAATGAAAACAAAGATGAAGGTTAAATAACAAGACTGATTTGAAAGGGTTAGATTTATTTAATTTACGAAATGATACATAACTATGTCAATTATACATTGAAGAACATGAAAAATATATAGGTTCCCCATTAAAATTATAAAACCTTGTAATAGTTACTTATACATGCTCTATAATTTTTATAAAAATACTTTCAGAGATATTGGAACTTTAAAAACAAAAATCATCGAGATGTTAAAATTTAAATATAGGTATAAATATTACGGGAATAAAATTTGACAATCAAAAGTTTGTTTTTATTTTTACGTTTAACTATCGATTAACACGAGTTTCATCAGTGGCGGTCAATTTTCATTTTTTTTAATTAGTATGCCAAATTCTATACTAAAAGTTTACTACCCCAAATGAAGTATCTTGTTTTAAAACGATTACATTTGTAGAATTCTACAAAACACCAGTTTATCCAAACAAGATAGTAAATAAACTGTTAAAGCACTTATTACGATTGAATCATTGTAATTTAACTTTAATAAAGAAACAAAAACTAACACAAAATTATTTGTTATACTAGGTGGGACACAACGACCATCTATTCCTAAAAAAAATATATTTTTTTGTACCTTCGTTGTAAAAATGGTTTGAAAGAACTAATCAATATTTTTATCGTTTTTAAGTTATTGTAAGTCCAAGGTTAAGGCATTTATTGGTGAAGTTCAAACTTAAATATCATATTATTGTGTACGAGTAAAAATAATTTAATGTAATAATAATAACTTCACGTGAGTTAGGGTTGACACAAGATGAAAATTTATTTGAAATAAAAATTATGAGTAATTCGCTAATTCGCTAACCATTACAAAACTGTTGTACATCGATGATAAAATACGACGAATACCACAAAGTAGGTCATGATGTGTCCCATCCAGTATATGTATGTAACTTTAAGGTGCGAACAGAGGTGCGACTGTGGCGCCATCAGTTTTAAATTAATTGTGCCTGAAATACAAAACAATTTCTTGATCATTTATGTTTCGCGAGAATTGCATTTAATTCTCTATTTTATAATCCATAATACAATGATTCACATTAAGCATATTAGCTTTGTAAGTGGCCACTGTGGCAAAACATAAATGATCATGAAATTGTTTTGTATTTCAGGCACAATTAATTTAAAACTGATGGCGCCACAGTCGCGCCTCTGTTCGCACCTTAATAAAAAAGCTAAAAATTTTGCACAAAATTATTTGTTATATATAGTGTTATTGCGAATAAACAGCAGATCTTCGATTATGTCGCTTTTCATTGATAATCTAAGATTAGATACTACAAACTTTAGGGAGGAAAATAACCTTTCCACGCTAACTTGCGTCATTGGTGCAGCTAATACAATAGAAGATAGTTTATATAAATAAGGAAATTTAAACCTTGACTTTTCCCAGTATGCCAACACATTCTCGGTAGATTTTAGTAATGGTTCTTGTAAAAATAAGTGAAATGACTGTTTAAACTCATTTATACTTTCAAGGTGTGGGTCAAATATGTCTCTTCTGATAAGAACCATTAAGTCATCATGTTTGTCTATATAACGGCTGTTCAAAAAATCTTCCAGGTCACTCTGAGCTTCATTTGTTAATTCGTTGGTTGTTTGATTTCCAGGTGGTTGATTTCCAATATTACTGTTATTTTCTTTATCACTTTGGCTCAACTCGAAAGTTTTGATATATAGGCGAATCAAATTCTCTTTAGCTTTGTTCTGTTGTTCCGGCGTCAAAATTGCATTAACTCTTGGATCTAAAATAATGCCGTTAATAAAAGCATTATTGTCAAAAAGGGTTTTTTCTCTATTTTTCATTGCCGATAGAACATCCTTCGCAATCTTCGCAGTCATTTTTGTTAATTGAAACTCGCACAGCATCCATGACAAATAAAAATCTCCGACTGTCATCTGTTCTCCCTGCAATTTTTTTGTCAGAATTTTCGCGGGTGTTAAACAGTGTACAAATTCTTGCAAAGAATCCCAAGTTGAATCTGGCAAATGTAAGCGTTGATCCGAATCACAAATTTCCCTCAGAGGTAACAGACTATCTACCATGTCTACTTTTGAATGCCATCTTGTGGTGCAATCCAGTTTAGGCACACATTTGTCATTTTCTTTTATAATTCTCACAAAGTGCGGTGTTCGAAGAAGTCGTACAACCAGTCGGCAACTCGAAATTAAATTACTTGTAGAAACGTCATCACAAGCATCCTTTAGGGCTAATTGTAACGTGTGTGCGGCACATCTTACAATGCCAATTTCGTGACCTATGTCTTCGTCCGTTCTGTTTTTAAATTGCTCTCTTAGAATATTTGTAACCTGTGTAGTAACTTGATCAATATCATTAGCATTGGACTCGATATCGGAGGAATCTGAGTCGTCAATATCAATGATTCCATCAATAGTTTGATTTTCACTAGACCCAGACTGAACATCATCAGTTGTATTCATGGTAGAAGTGCTGGGTCTGGCGAAACTTTCATTTAAAAGTTTGCCCATCTTTATCATGTTATTACCATTGTCCGTTGTTATGCAGTATATATTTTTATTGCATTCTGTATCTATACGAAATCTCAAAAGATTACCAACGAGTAATTCTTTCAAGTGATCAGACGTATGGCGCTGAAAAATTTCGATCATTCCTAAATTTTTCAAAACTATTTGACCATCTTGTAAATATTGACAATTAATGCCCATAAAACTGCGTGTCGCTAAAGAAGCGATATCTACCTTTAGTGAAATAGTCCTACCATTAACGATGTTTGTTAACTCGTCTCTCATTTTTTCAGCCGTAGACTTGACATTTTCTTTGACCAAGCTTGGAGTAATAGTACCTGTATTTTCTAGAATTAGCGACAGTATATTTTGAAATGCCTTGTCTTGTATTAATGCAAAAGGCCGTCCATGAACAGCTACCAAGTTGGTGCATTCCTGTAGTACTATCTCAGTCACATTATTTACTTTGGTTGTGTTTGTTGAATCCTCTCGGCTTTTATTAAGTTCTACAACTTGTTTATATTCATCTTTGTGTTGATGTTGCAGATGCTTTAACAAATTTCCGCTATGCTGCGTCTGAAATTAAAATTGCTTTGAATGTGGTTTATAAATAAAGATGTAGGTAGGCAATGGAAATGAATACAGAGTACAGACACAGACATACATAAGCTCGAAAAACATTACCCTTACCATACATTTAATATTACGGGAGGGGACGACAAATTTGGTAACCATCGCTGATATGACCTACCTCAGGTTTACAGGATAAATGACAACTCTCTAATGCCAAATATCTCGGTCTGCCTGCGCGAAGTGGATGCGTTCTCTACTTATGGCGTTTGAAAAACTCGTTATCGTTCCCAAAAAAAACGATCAGGGATATGGCTGAAAATGACAAATCATGAAGTATCAGTAAGTACTAGCTCAATAATACCAAAACTGACCAAAATTTTGGTTGCGTTTCGTAGTTATTGGAGATAGAGAGTGGAAGTCTTGTATGGGAATTCTGTAAGGATGATTTCTTTTAAAAAATAACTGTTTTTTATGAATACAAAAAATAGTATTAGAGAGCCTAATATTTTGTGGTTCTAAAAATGTATACATTATATATACTTATCATACAAAATAGTTTTAAAAAAATTATAATGTTGCATTTAAATTTGTTTTTCATACATTTTATATGACATACAAATTTAAGTTTGCCGTTGACGAAGTAAATAAATTATTATTTAGATATTATTATGTAAACTTTGAAAGTTAGGTTTATTTTTCATATTTGTTGAAAAAATATTTGGACCTGCCATACAAAATTGACGATCAGCAGCCGTAGCATGCCGGCCGCGATAGCGATTTTATCACCGCGTTAAATCCTACCGCGCGCAATATCCCAACTTTTCCGCAACTTTCCCCCGACTCCTCAACTTTCCCCAACTTATGTCTAACTTTTCCTCGACTGTCCCTTACTTTCCCTCGACTTTCCCCAACTTTTCCTTGACTTTTCCGCGACCTTTCCCATCTTTTCCCCGACTTTCCCCATCTTTTCTCTGACTTTCCCCAACTTTTCCCAGACTTTCCCCGATTTTCCCTCTTTTTTCCGACTTTCCCTAACTTTTCCCGATTTTTCGCAACTTTTCCCCGACTTTCCCACACTTTGCCCGACTTTCCCCTACTTTTCCTGACTTCCCCCCGACTACCCACCTTATTGGTGATTTTACCCTATGCGATATTTTTTATCGCCTTCGATACCCGTATCGCAGCCTATATTGCGCGCGGTAGGATTTAACGCGGTGATAAAATCGCTATCGCGGCCGGCATGCTACGGCTGCTGATCGTCAATTTTGTATGGCAGGTCCAAATATTTTTTCAACAAATATGAAAAATAAACCTAACTTTCAAAGTTTACATAATAATATCTAAATAATAATTTATTTACTTCGTCAACGGCAAACTTAAATTTGTATGTCATATAAAATGTATGAAAAACAAATTTAAATGCAACATTATAATTTTTTTTAAACTATTTTGTATGATAAGTATATATAATGTATACATTTTTAGAACCAGAAAATATTAGGCTCTCTAATACTATTTTTTGTATTCATAAAAAACAGTTATTTTTTAAAAGAAATCATCCTTACAGAATTCCCATACAAGACTTCCACTCTCTATCTCCAATAACTACGAAACGCAACCAAAATTTTGGTCAGTTTTGGTATTATTGAGCTATTACTTACTGATACTTCATGATTTGTCATTTTCAGCCATATCCCTGATCGTTTTTTTTGGGAACGATAACGAGTTTTTCAAACGCCATAAGTAGAGAACGCATCCACTTCGCGCAGGCAGACCGAGATATTTGGCATTAGAGAGTTGTCATTTATCCTGTAAACCTGAGGTAGGTCATATCAGCGATGGTTACCAAATTTGTCGTCACCTCCTAATCTATAACATACTGAAGTGAAGTTAGTTTGTCTATCTATATGTTTTGACAGTATTACGTTACTAAATAGAGGCGGTTCAATCCTATTCTTATTTAAATCGCATTGTATATTATTACGTATACTAGTGAGGAAAAGGTAGGTACTAACCTTTAATTTTTTTCCACAATTACCTACTAAGCAAGTAGATCCATTATTTTCAAGATCAAAATACCTAAATACAGTATTTTTTTTTCTTCGGCCCATTTCGGCCCACTTATACCTTCAAAAGTCAAAACAAACAAGTAATGCAATCGGCACTTCACTTTGCGCAGTTCGCCGCACCGCATGTGACTCACTACCTCACGTCCGTCCAGCGCGTTGCGTTAGTTGCGTGTGACTGGCTGCCTGGCGAAACGAAGTGGCAGGCAACGGCAACAGCGCATATGACGCAAGCGGCGAACCGGCAAAGCAAACGAGGCGGTGTAGATCAAAGACATTCACAGATCAACCGCCAAAACGGCAACAACGTAAATATGGAATGGATAAAAAATAAAATATCGTAATCAAAATGAATAAAGTGACTTTCTTCGATCTATCAAACTTGGATGTAATATTAGAGGAGGCTACCGTTAAAATTTCATACAAATTAACGTTAAAATTAACGTTAGTAAGTTAACGTTAAAATAGTGTTAATGTACCAAATAACGATAAAATTTATACCGTTACCAAAGTATTTAAATGAAATTACCGTTACATAACGTTATTTATTATGATAACTGGTAACGTTAACAAGCCCTGGTGGTGGCAGTAACCTCGTCCCCCATTAGTGAAGATGTTATAATTCTCTTCCTAAGCATGATATCTATCCATTTGCATAACGTTTGGTCTATGCCATGGGAGATAGCTGCATTCTTGATTGCCTCGAAAGTAGTGCGATCAAAGGCTCCTTCTATGTCAAGGAAGGCAGCAGCACATACTTCCTGGTTCTCCAACGCTCTTTCAGCACGTGATACTACAAGGTGAAGTGCTGTTTCAGTCGACTTGCCAGACTGATATGCACATTGTAGTCCATGAAGTGGTTTTTTCCGCAAAGGACCCTCCTTTAAATGTTTGTCGACCAGCTTTTCCAAAGCCTTTAGCAGGAATGACGAAAGGCTTATGGGTCTATAAGACCTCGGTTCATCATATCTGTCTTTTCCTGGCTTTGGCAAGTAGACAACCTTCACACGCTAAACTTAAGTGACAGTGGCCGGGGCACATTGCTCGTAGAACAGATGGCCGTTGGGGCAGTAAAGTTCTCGAGTGGCGACCACGCACCGGAAAACGTAGTGTAGGCAGGCCTCTCACTCGGTGGGCCGATGACCTGGTGAAGGTCGCGGGAAGCCGCTGGATGCGGGCAGCGCAGAACCGGTCGTCGTGGAGATCCTTGGGGGAGGCCTATGTCCAGCAGTGGAGGTCCTTCGGCTGATATGATGATAATGATGATGATTCTTAACTTATCTGTAGCTTCTCTGTATGTCCGGTAAAAATTAAGATGCGCGCACGTGTCAGTTTTTCGCTAACCCTACCATTTGACGGGGGCGTCCCACCCCGCCACCTTTGTTTGCCGCCAAATCTGTTTTCGTCTGCCCCATAGGAAAGTTCGTGAAACTCTGGAAACTCTCCCATCCAACTTGGAATTACTTTCTCGTTTGGGCTCGAACTTGGGCCTGGAAATAATAATAATTCTGCCTCGCTATTACGAAAGTTCAAATTATTAGTTTAATCGTACCGGCGTGCTTTAATTATAGGGGGTGTGGAGGGTGGGGGGAAGACAGATGGTGACGCGTCGAGTCCGGATTTAATAAGGGTGCGTTCCGAATGTAGTTCTAGAATCAATTAAAAAGTTTACATTGTCAAAGTTTTTGTTGTTTTAGTGAAAATTAATTTACGAATTTCCACTTAAAGTAAACAATCAATAAACATAGTTGTAACATGAGAACATTGAGGTTGTAACTAATGGGACAATCAGTAGTTACGAGTCTGTCACCTCGTACACCATCATCATGGAAGCTTCTGGATCACACAATGACTCAATGCAATGATGATTGCGAAACAAAGTTAATTTAAGGGACGGGCACCGAGACCCGCCGCCTTTCTGTCGCACCATCGCGGTAGCGCTTGGACATAATTTATATAATTAGTATTTATAATTAGCTGTTAATCACATTATCTACTATTAAACTCACTTTCTTATATTAAAGTGTTTTTAAAAACCCTCCATCTGCGGCCTAAACCATAACTGGCGCAGTCGTTGTTGAGGTCGTCTAACTAGACGCGACGCGTTTCCAAAAATCGAATCGCCGCTTCGTCGAATCGTTGGCTATCAAGAACCTACTACGGTTGACCGCTGGAAGGAGTCTACGTGATCAATCCAAACATCGATGGGTCTCGTTTGCAAAATCATGCTGTTTTTGTGAGTAATAGATATAAGTTACACAATCCTATTGGTTGTCATATCCGATCATGGAAACCTTATCCTAAGTATAACTAGTTCTATCTTTTAGTTTTAATTATTAATATTCAAAATTTTCTACCCTCGTAGAGAAAGGGGCCTTAAGCCCAACAGTCCGACTTCTCTTCGTGAAAGTCTTAGGGCTGATAGATTTCATAGCGATCTTCTAGCTGTCTTAGAAGAATTGTCTGACGACGACTTAGAAATGGCTAGCAATAACGAAACCCAGGGTGTTCATGACGCTGCACCACAGCAAATAGCTGAAGACCTAACAGAAAAAATTTGGAGATCTTTAAGGGTTGTCCCTGAATTTGACGGGAACCCTCATATATTGGTCAGATTTTTAGATATCTGCGACAAATTAATTTTAAAATATGTAAATCCCCTCCCAGGAAACGAGTTGAATAATACATCATTGTTAAACGGAATCCTGAATAAAATCGTAGGCCCAGCAGCCAGAACTCTGTCTGCAAATGGCATCCCTAACAATTGGCAATCCATTAGAAACACCTTAGTTAACAGTTTCTCTGATCATAGGGATGAAACATCCTTATACACAGATCTATCCATGCTTACACAAGGAAAAGATTCTCCTAGATTTTTTACGAACGCGTGCAAAATCTTTTCTCTACTATTGTCACTTATATAGAGCTGCACGAAACCATACCTACCACAGTCGCAGCAAAACGCGAGTTGTATAGGAAACTATCGCTTCAAACCTTCCTGAAAGGCCTATCCGAGCCTTTAGGCTCTAGAATCAGATGTATGCGACCTGTTACTATAGTCTGCCCTAGAGTATGCATTGGAGGAAAGTAATATTCTCTACCTACAAGGTAAGCGTCCCAGTACCCAAAAACCCAAAATAATCACCCAAAGTTCTCAATTCCGTTCAATATGCCATTAAATAATCAGTTCAATCAACCCAGACCATTTCACCGGCCTATAAACAACCCCATGGCAAATCAACCTTCAAGTGCTATGCCACTAACCCCCCTCCAACCCCCACAATATACGCAATACCAACAAAATTTTAGACCCTATCAAGGTCCTTCAAAAGCCTCGCTCCGACATGACTACTGGATTCAGAATCGCACCCCGTCCGTCCCAAAATCACCAAAATACAAATTACCCTAAGCCTATGAGTGGTATCAGTTACCCAGTTGCGAGGAAATTACCACCTACTCCCCAGAATCAACTTAACGTGAACGAGACTTACTACGAACCGAACCCCTACTATGAGTGCGAACCTCACTATTATTATGACAATAATACAAACTATGACTACAGAGAATTATACTTACAAAACTCCAACCCTGAAATAGAATATCAACCCCTTTCCCAAGCCGACATAAACCATGAGATTTCTTCCCTACCAAGTGAAGAAAATTTTTCCAAAATTACGAAATCGGACCCCCCAGAATAGAATTAAATCTACAGGATAAAAAACAATTACCCTATATCCAAATTAACCAACCCCCGCTAAAACTATTAATCGACACTGGCACAAATAAATCATTTATTAGCCCAGAAGTAGTATATTCATTTTTTCCAAACTTTCCCCTCAACTATGAACCGTTCGTAGTGACAAATATACACGCAAGTACTAGGAATGACTACTCGATCACAATCCCATGTTTCCCCGAACTAAATGACCAAAAATCATTAAAATTTTTCATATACCGATTTCATGAATATTTCGATGGATTGGTTGGACTAGACTTATTACAACAATGGCAATCAAAAATTGACCTTGGTTCACGTACATTATTAACCAAATACGCGACCAATCCAATTTACATGTATGAGTCACTCAACTCGCCGGGCGTTCATTTCTTCGAAACGCTGATTCCCGCGAACTCCAGTCGTATCGTAAGGGCGCCGACAGACGTTGCTAAAGGCGAGATACTAATTAATTTTCAAAACATATGTGAATGCAACATTACCGAATGTATATCAGTCGCGGAGAATAACTATGCGTTCATAGAAATTACGAACCCTACAAATAGAGACGTCCCCTTTAGATTGACCGAACCCATATCGGCGTGTATTTTTAGTGAAGAATTCGCAACAGACAACAGGACCAACAGACAAAAAAACAGTCTTGTCACGACTACGCACCAATCACATGAATAGCGAAGAAAAATCCAATTTAACTAGACTATGTCAAGAATACTCTGACATATTTCATCTTGACTGTGAACCCCTGACATTTACGAATCAAATCAAGCATAGAATAAAAACTAAAGATGAAAATCCCATATATACGAAAACTTATCGATATCCCCACATACACAGAGAAGAAGTTAGAACACAAATACAAAATATGTTAGACCAAGGCATAATAAGGCCATCCACCTCTGCCTGGAGCGCGCCCATATGGATAGTTCCCAAAAAAATGGACGCGTCAGGAAAGGTCAAATGGAGATTAGTAGTAGACTTCCGAAAATTAAACGAAAAAACAATAGATGATAAATATCCCATCCCGAATATCGCTGATATCCTCGATAAACTTGGTAAATGCATGTATTTCACTACGCTAGATCTAGCTACTGGCTTTTATCAGGTCGAGAGGCACCCGGAAGATATTCACAAAACTGGGTTTAGTGTAGCAGATGGAAATGGGCACTACGAGTTTCTACGGATGCCCATGGGTCTAAAAAATAGCCCTTCGACCTTCCAAAGGGTCATGGACAACGTTTTGAGAGGCCTACAAAACGTTATATGTGTAGTCTACTTAGATGATATCCTGGTCTTTTCCACCTCTCTACAAGAACATATTATGATTAATCTACGAAAAATTTTTGACAGACTTCGAGAATCCAACTTCAAAATCCAAATGGATAAATCCGAATTTGTCAAACATGAAACACCCTACTTAGGCCACATCATAACACCAGAAGGAGTAAAGCCCAACCCAGAAAAAATAGCTGCAATACAGAAATACCCCATCCCTAAAACACCTACAGCTATCAGGAGATTTTTAGGCCTATTAGGATATTATAGACGATTAATCAAAAATCTCGCACATCTTACAAAACCCATGACGAAATGCCTCAAAAAGGGAGCTAAAATTCAACTGACTCCTGAATATGTCAATTGTTTCGAGCACTGTAAAACGTTTCTTATGAACGACCCCATCCTGCAATACCCGGATTTTTCGAAAGAGTTTATCCTTACTACGGATGTCTCGAATATAGCTCTTGGTGCTGTCCTTTCCCAAGGAACCGTTGGCCAAGATAGACCGGTTGCATATGCCTCTAGAACATTAAATGATAGCGAAATAAATTACTCAACTATAGAAAAAGAACTATTAGCAATAGTTTGGGCCACAAAAACTTTTAGACCATACCTTTTCGGACGAAAATTCAAAATTGTGACAGATCATAAGCCTCTCCAATGGCTAATGAATTTAAAAGAGTCAAATACACATCTCACTAGGTGGAGATTAAAACTCTCAGAATACGATTTCTCTATCGTTTACAAAAAAGGGATAAATAACACCAACGCTGACGCTCTTTCTAGAGTGGAGATACATAATGAAGATATATCATCTGTCGTAGTAGAAATTAGCTCTACTTCTTCGGAAGCTACACTCTCTGCAGACTCGGAAGCCACAATCGATGCTCCAGATGATAGACCGATTATAAGCCAATCTGAAACTGATACTGCACCCTCTCTGAGACCTCTTGACAGCCCTATTCCCGAAATTAACAATGATATACAGGAAAACCAACTATTACCCTCACCGAGATCTCTTGACAACAGCCCCATCCCTGAAGATAATTTACCGCCCCCTGAAGACATTCCCTTGACTAATACTGACCATACAAGTGCAGAACAACCGATCCTAGAAATACCCATATTAGAAGACTCACTCAATAAAAACAAAAGGCAACTAATAATAAAATTTACGAACAGTCCCATAATTAATCCAAAGGTAACACAGCCATTTGAGACTTTTAGAAAAACTGTTGCCTATGTTCATGATGACAACTTAGAACAGGATATTATATCCTTGGTCAAAAATCACATAGATCCAAAAATGCGAACAGCAATACTAGTTGAACCTTTAGAAAAAATGTACAACAACGTGCCTATATTACAACGCAACCTAAAAATGTTAATGATTCCAAGATGTTAATGATTTCCTCAAACAACAAGAAATCATACAAAAATACCATCAAGGTAAAGCAAACCACAGAGGAATCAACGAAACCTATTTAGCTATCTCTCATAGGTATTTTTGGCCAAAATTAAAAGATAGTATAACTAAATTTATTAGCTGTATGGCTCCCGGCTTAGAATAGGGCCATCCTATTTCATCCAATAGGTGTCGTAAGAGCCGACTAAGGGACTCAAACCGGAGGATGGGCAGCAGCGTCTTTCCGTGATTTGCAGCCAATCTGCAACACTGCGATCGCCAACCCGCCTGCCAAGCGTGGCGATTACGGCAACACCCCCCAAATGACCGACACAAAGAAAAAACGGCCCCTAGTCCCCGGCGGCCCCACTATTCCTGGCTCCGGTAGCGGTCAAGGTAACGGCGGGGCATGGGGTGCGAAGAATCCCCGGCAGATGCCAGGCTACCTAAACAAAAGACCTCTGGCCCTGGCAACCTACAACACGCGCACACTGCGACCGACGTAAAGCTAACAGAACTCGAGGAAGCATTGAGCAGGTTACGATGGGACATCGTAGGATTGTGTGAAGTCCGAAGAGAGGGGGAGGACACCATAATCATTAAATCCGGAAACCTGCTCTATTTCCGGGAGGGCGACCAACTGTCCGAGGGTGGTGTCGGGTTTCTAGTCCACAAGTCCCTCATTAACAATGTGGTCCGGATCGAGAGTGTTTCGACGAGGGTAGCGTACCTTATTCTCCGAATTACCAAACGGTATTCGTTGAAAGTTATTCAGGTATATGCACCGACCGCGCAACACTCCGATGACGAAGTGGAGCTCCTATATGAGGATATCTCTAGAGCTCTACATAATAGCTCCCGGACTCAATACACCATTGTTATGGGGGACTTTAACGCGAAACTGAGCAAACGAAGTGATGGTGAGCTGAGAGTGGGGCAATTTGGATATGGAGAGAGAAATGCACGTGGCCAGCTGCTGGCCGACTTTATGGAGAAGGAGGGCCTCTTTATGATGAACTCCTTCTTTAAAAAAGCCTAAACAGCGCAAGTGGACATGGTTGCATCCCAATGGCGTAACGAAGAACGAGATAGACTTCATCTTGTCGACAAGAAGGCAAATATTCAATGATGTCTCTGTGATCAACTCAGTCAAAACAGGAAGCGATCACCGAATGGTAAGAGGCACATTGAATCTAAAGACCAAGCTAGAAAGACCCATCCAGCTCCAAAACCCCGAAAACTTTCAGCTCGAGTTGCACAATCGCTTCGAACGCCTAGGAGACTGCGAGAATGAGGACGATTATAACGATAGGTTCGTGGAAATTGTCCAAACGGTCGGGTCTAAGATTTTCAAAACTCGCCGTTCAAACAGAACCAAAAAAATCTCTGACTTCACCAGCAACCTCATGGAAGAAAGACGCAGATTGGTTTTGCAGTCCTCTGAAGACGCTACTCAGTATCGGCAACTAAACAGGCAGATCTCTAAGTCTCTAACTCGCGATTTGCGCCACTTTAATACAAATTGTATTAAAGAGGCGATTGAGAACAACAAGGGCTCAAAAGTGTTTGCTAGAGATCTGTCTGTTGGTCAAAGCCAACTGACCAAGCTGAAGACTGAGGACGGCAGGATCATATCGTCTAAGACTGAGTTGCTGGAAGAAGTTGAGAAGTTCTACGGACAATTGTACACGACCACACGTCTGCCTGTCAGCGATCTGGCTAAAGACCCAAGAGCTAGACTTACCCGACACTGTACCGAAGATATCCCGGACGTCAGCCTGTACGAGATTAGAATGGCTCTTAAACAGCTTAAAAACAATAAGGCACCGGGTGATGATGGAATTACGGCTGAACTTCTGAAAGCAGGTGGAACACCGGTACTTAAAGCTCTTCAGAAATTATTTAATTCCGTTATACTTGAGGGACAAACGCCTAAGGCATGGCACAGAAGTGTGGTCGTGCTTTTCTTCAAAAAGGGCGACAATACCCTGCTGAAGAACTACAGACCCATCTCACTTCTGAGCCATGTCTACAAACTGTTTTCGAGGGTCATTACGAATCGTCTCGCACGCAGGTTTGACGACTTCCAGCCTCCCGAACAAGCCAGTTTCCGAAAAGGATTTAGTACCATAGACCACATACATACGCTGCGGCAGATTATACAGAAGACCGAAGAGTACAATCAGCCACTATGCTTGGCGTTCGTGGACTATGAGAAAGCCTTCGATTCGGTCGAAACCTGGGCTGTGTTACAGTCTCTCCAGAGGTGCCAAATTGACTATCGATATATCGAAGTGCTGAAGTGTTTGTATGAAAACGCCACCATGTCGGTTCGCCTCCAGGATCAAAACTCGGAACCTATCCAGCTGCAGCGAGGGGTGAGACAGGGAGACGTTATATCTCCGAAACTGTTCACCGCTGCCCTGGAAGATATTTTCAAGCTTTTGGACTGGGGTGGACTCGGCATCAATATCAACGGCGAGTACATCACCCACCTTCGATTCGCTGACGATATCGTGGTCATGGCTGAGACTATGGACGACTAAGGCACAATGCTCGATGGCCTCAGTAGAGCCTCTCAACAAGTGGGTCTTAGAATGAACATGGACAAGACGAAAATTATGTCAAACGTCCGTGTCATACCTACTCCTCTGAAGGTTGGAGGCTCTACACTCGAAGTTGTTACCGAATATGTATACCTGGGACAAACAGTCCAGTTAGGTAGGTCCAACTTCGAGAAAGAGATCAATCGTCGAATCCAACTCGGCTGGGCAGCGTTCGGGAAGCTTCGCAATATCTTTACGTCCCAGATACCGCAGTGTCTTAAGACCAAGGTCTTCGACCAATGTGTGTTGCCAGTGTTGACGTACGGAACTGAGACATGGTCGCTTACTATGGGCCTTATAAGAAGGCTCAAGGTCACCCAAAGGGCAATGGAGCGTGCTATGCTCGGAGTTTCTCTGCGCGATCGAGCCAGAAACGAGGAGATCCGTAAGAGAACCAAAGTAACCGACATAGCTCTCAGAATTGCTAAACTTAAGTGGCAGTGGGCAGGGCACATTGCTCGTAGAACAGATGGCCGTTGGGGCAGTAAAGTTCTTGAGTGGCGACCACGCACCGGAAAGCGTAGTGTAGGCAGGCCACCCACTCGGTGGACCGATGACCTGGTGAAGGTCGCGGGAAGCCGCTGGATGCGGGCAGCGCAGAACCGGTCGTCGTGGAGATCCTTGGGGGAGGCCTATGTCCAGCAGTGGACTTCCTTCGGCTGATATGATGATGATGATGATAACTAAATTTATAAATACTTGCAATATCTGTAATTGCGCAAAATACGATTGTAACCCAGTTCGACCTGAGTTCCAAATAGTGTCCCCACCTAGTAAACCCTTATGGTTATGACGTCAGCGAAAGCTTCTTCAGCTTTCGCTGACGTCATAACCATAGAAAATGAAAAATATCTGTCTATTATAGACGCATTTTCAAAATACACACAAGTCTATAGACTGCCTGATTGCACAGCTCCGAATATTGTAAAGTCTCTCCTGATGTACTGTACCCACCATGGTTTCCCCGTGACTCTAGTTACAGACCGAGGTACGGAATTCACAAACCAAGTCGTTAGTGAATTTCTTAAATTTCATAAAATAAACCATCGTTTAACTGCAGCACACGCCCCAAATGAAAGAGGCATGGTTGAGCGATTTCACAATACCCTACTAGAACACCTTAGACTGTTAAAACTTCAACATAAAAATGAACCAGCCTCTAACCTCGTGCTTTACGCAATTATCGCCTACAACAGTTCTGTACACAGCCTAACTAAGTGTAAACCATTTGAAGTAATATCCGGACACTTTGATCCCCGAGACCCAACAGAATTAAACCTATCCGAACGCCTTCTCCAGCAATACATGCAAGATCATAGAAATAAAATGAAAAACGTATACAAAATTATTCATGACGACTCTTACAGAGACCGACAAGCAATAATGACAAGGCGAAATCGTGACCGGGAGCCTGAAACAAATTACGAAGAAGGACAAGAGGTTTACGTTAAAAATCCACTAGCAAGCAGAAAAAAACTTGCACCACGCTATACCCACGACAAAATTGTGACTAACCTTCCAATTCACATATATACCTCAAAAAAGAAAGGTCCCGTTGCAAAAATTAGATTAAAACGTAATAAAAAAGTAAATTCTACATTGTTACAGGACCATGACACTCGTGGTGACCCTGTCGCCAGCTCGAGCCGACTTTCAGACCAACGTCAAACTTGACAATCTAACAGAAGGACCTGGACTCCTACCATTTAAATTAGGACCTACTAAAATAACTTCCCATGACCACACCTTTTTGAATGAAATCGACTTTGACAAAATCGAACAAGCTATCAATCTTCTAGAAAATGACCTATTTGATGCCGTTAGTGAAATTCCTAATAACAACTTCATCCTTTTTAAGTATCAAATTCTCTACCTTTTTAAGAAACTGAAAGAAACTTCACGCCTTTTAGCGACATTTGAACCTAAAAGGGTAAAACGTGGCCTACTCAACCCCTTAGGAACCATCATAAAAAGCATATCTGGAAACTTAGACAATGACGACGCTATACGATTCGAAAATGCCCTAAAAATTCTTCAAAAGAATGAAAAATCATATAAGTCTATATAAAGACATGACATCCCAGCAAACCCAAATTTTACAAAATCTGACCAATACTCAAAGACAATTAGAAAAAGCTATGTCCTATATGGTTAACATGACTAATCAGGATAGAGAACGTATATCTCTATATGCTCAGCTGTCTCAGTTATTTACCGTAATCGGTGAAAATATCCAAGACCTACATAATGAAATAACTAGGTTAAGTAATATATTAGCTTTTAGTCGATCTAGCTCTGTGCACCACTCCCTGCTATCTGTTGAAGATATAACATCTATGTTGCAAAAAATAAAAAACATATATGGCACTCACTCAGTTTTAGACTTAGATACTAGATATTACTACAATTTACTTAGCTTAGGATCCTATTTTCTAGATAAAAAACTAGTTATTGCCCTTAAATTTCCTATATTGTCCTTACCTACGTACGACCTGTTCCAACTTTGTCCAGTTCCGAATAAAAACCTGGAAATAATCCTTCCCCCTTTCCCCTTTATGGCAACCAACTCCCAGGATTGTGTGTACATGGAGGCTGAATGCCCGAAGATCGCAACCTGGCATATTTGCAAACAGCAAATAAACTATCAGACCCGCATGCAGCAAGACTGTATCCACCGACTCATCTACGAGCAAGAAATAGACAGTTCGTGTCACTCTACCCCCGTTACCCTACTCAAAGAAGCCCTACTGGAATTAGATAACCAGCATTACATCTTATCGTTCCCGAAGCCTACAAAAATACAAATATCCTGCGGACAAGAAGTACACCGTATACTACAGGGCAGTTTTCTAGCAACCATCCCTCAGAAATGCCACCTCAAAACGCCATCATTTACAATTATCAACATTGATGACAAAATTCACGGACATGCTGTCGAAATCATAACAATTCCCAAGTTGTCAGCAAAATCGACAAAGAATTCAATTCGTTATAACCTGACATCCATCGACCTGAATAAATTACACAATATTCAACACCAAGTACTAATGGAGATTCCGACTACAGTTGACTCACCGGACCCAACAGCGAGCATATTCCATACGACAATACCAGTTTACGCAATCATCATATTTGGTACAGTTGCACTTGCTATATTGTACGGACGCCGCCACACACTAAGAAACCTAATAAAATTCAACGAAGAAAGACATTCTGACCAATCTTCACGCAACGCGACGACTCTAGAAGAAAGAAAAGCTGCAACATTTTCTCTCAAGCTTGGCCAATAGTCTTTCATCTAGGGGCGGAGGAGTTACGAGTCTGTCACCTCGTACACCATCATCATGGAAGCTTCTGGATCACACAATGACTCAATGCAATGATGATTGCGAAACAAAGTTAATTTAAGGGACGGGCACCGAGACCCGCCGCCTTTCTGTCGCACCATCGCGGTAGCGCTTGGACATAATTTATATAATTAGTATTTATAATTAGCTGTTAATCACATTATCTACTATTAAACTCACTTTCTTATATTAAAGTGTTTTTAAAAACCCTCCACCTGCGGCCTAAACCATAACTCAGTCGTAAACATGTAGGTAATTAAAAACAATACTACACTAAAAACAACAAAACACTACACAAAAAACAACTGCCTGTTCTGTAATTTTCCGCTATTGATACATATTTAATTAGGTGTTATCTATCTATCTATCTATAATATAATATAAATAATATAATAAAACTGTAACGGGGCCGTATCTGTACATGAAATATTTTCTGAAAATAATAACTGTGGTACATTACTAACGATATAGAGGCCAAACCAACAACTTAGAATTTTTGTCTGTCTGTCTGTATGTTTGCGCATCACGCAAAAACTACCAGGCCAATTTTGATGAAATTTTGTATGGTGGTTTCTTATAGCCGGTTTAACATACTCGTATAGGGTACTTTTAATCCAAGAAAATTCAAGAGTCCCCGTGGGAAAATCAAAAGTATCCATTTCTAGAATGGCTCACCCACCACGCAAATGTTGCTCGACCTATTGCCATTAAATTTTACACGTTGATACCTTATATCGCGAACTAAAACTGGGACATTGTGAATCCCAAAAAAATTGAGGGTTCCTGCAGGAATGCAAAAAAATTGTATCTTTAGAATAGCTCAACGTATCAATATGAAACCTTTACCAAAGCACACCCCGGACACTCCATACAAACGAGCGAGAAATGATATACATAATTATAACTGACGTATCTATAGGCAAGAATGCAGGTAGGGTTGAATCACACCGGCGGTATTGGTCACGAAATGTTTGTTAGTTATTTACTGCATGCACACTGCAAGATATATATATACTGTGCTGCAAGCAACAATCAACAGTTATCTTACATGATTAAGTAACTTACATGGATAACATTGTTCATTTGTTCTTCAAACACAGGAGCTTTTGTCCGTGAAACAATCTCATTTAGCAACCTACAATAATAGTCAATCTCAATCTATAATTCCGTGCTCACATTGTATAATATCACACCACTATCTATAAAAGCTCCTTTTAGTGCCTTTAACACCATATGCACTCAAGCACCCGAAAACTGAACAGTCACATTTTATAATATCACACCACTAGATATTTCTATACAACTCATACTTTCACACCATCTAATCAAATTATTACAAACAATCATCATTTTAAATAAATAAAACGAACAAAATAAGCCACAATAACAAACTGACATCTGACATATGAAAAACATAAAGGAACTACATTTATAAAATAATTTAAAACGTTAAACACGTTAAAAAACCGACTTCCATCGCAACAAATTAGAACATTTTTGCATTATTATTTTTGGTTTTTGTTAATTTTCTACTAAAGTACAACACCGATTTTGATAAAAAATATATGGGACCACACGGGAAGTACTAGCTTTCAAATAAAAAAAGAATTATAAAAATCGGTACACCCAGTCAAAAGTTCTGAGGTAACAAACATAAAAAAAAAAAAAAAAACATACAGACGAATTGAGAACCTCCTCCTTTTTGGAAGTCGCTTGAAAAAAGATACAGCTAGTATGAAGATTCATAGTAACTGATTGTTCTTAGATTTGGTCGTATAATATTGGTGGTCAGCCAATCATGATACGAGGCATGCTGAGATGCCGCGGCCGCCTATTGGCGTCGAGCGGTGAGCGGCGCGCAAAGTAAATATAAGTGACGTTAATCGCGCATGCGTAGTTCGTCCTTTACGTTCGGTAACTAGTTGCTTTTTATTCCGGTGTACGAAATCACAGCGGCGCGCAAAGTCCTTTACGTTTGGTACCCAATCTACATCCAATCTGAGTGACGGGGGGGTGAGGTCGAATTTAGAGAGCGGCAGGGAGTGTCCATACTGTACGTTAGTACTAATATATATACTGTGACCAAAGTGTATATATTAGTACTGACGTACAGTATGGACACTCCCTGCCGCTCTCTAGATTCGACCTCCACCCACCACCGAAGATGGAAGCGGGCTTACCAAGATTCCCCAACGTAATGGGGAATATTCACTATATTCACTTTTTGCGCGCTGCTGTGATTTCGTTCACCGGAATAAAAACCAACGAGTTTCCGAACGTAAAGGACAAACTACGCAAGCGCGATTAACGTCACTTATATTCACTTTGCGCGCCGCTGTGATTTCGTTTTACGGAATAAAAATGCTAAACTGTTCAGTTTTCGGGTGCTTGAGTGCATATGGTGTTAAAGGCACTAAAAGGAGCTTT
Source organism: Coleophora flavipennella (assembly GCA_947284805.1). Lineage (NCBI taxonomy): Eukaryota > Metazoa > Arthropoda > Insecta > Lepidoptera > Coleophoridae > Coleophora > Coleophora flavipennella. Next base: position 661,175 of record CAMYPC010000001.1, on the reverse strand, counting down.
TATAGATAGTGGTGTGATATTATACAATGTGATCACGGAATTATAGATTGAGATTGACTATTATTGTAGGTTGCTAAATGAGATTGTTTCACGGACAAAAGCTCCCGTGTTTGAATAACAAATGAACAATTTTATTAATGTAAGTTACTTATTCTGTAAGTTACCTACCAAGTAGCCACTGTTGTAGTATGGAGTGTCCGGGATGTGCCTTTACATTGAGATGTGGTTTTTGGACCACCATTACATAGTTGGGTATTCTTTATCCCGGAAAAGTAAAGATCTATCCATACATATAATAAAATCGATTTAAAACGCGCTTACGTACTTTTTATCCATATAACCTACACATACCAAAGACATTATAATCATAGCAACAGACTGTCAATAGATGGCGCTGCAGGGATGATAAAACGTGCTTAAGTTTGCGGCTCGCAAACTGCCTTACCTAATTGATCGAAAGCATGTACTTAATTCCTTTTAGATCTAAACTGCCAATAGATGGCGCTGCAAGGATGATAAAACGCGCTTAAGTTTGCGGCGCGCAAACTGCCTTACCTAATTTATCGAAAGCATGGACACAGTATATATATTAGTACTAACGTACAGTATGGACACTCCCTGCCGCTCTCTAAATTCGACCTCACCCCCCCGTCACTCAGATTGGATGTAGATTGGGTACCAAACGTAAAGGACGAGCTACGCAAGCGCGATAAACGTCACTTATATTCACTTTGCGCGCCGCTGTGATTTCGTACACCGGAATAAAAAGCAACTAGTTACCGAACGTAAAGGACGAACTACGCATGCGCGATTAACGTCACTTATATTTACTTTGCGCGCCGCTCACCGCTCGACGCCAATAGGCGGCCGCGGCATCTCAGCATGCCTCGTATCATGATTGGCTGACCACCAATATTATACGACCAAATCTAAGAACAATCAGTTACTATGAATCTTCATACTAGCTGTATCTTTTTTCAAGCGACTTCCAAAAAGGAGGAGGTTCTCAATTCGTCTGTATGTTTTTTTTTTTTTTTTTTATGTTTGTTACCTCAGAACTTTTGACTGGGTGTACCGATTTTTATAATTCTTTTTTTATTTGAAAGCTAGTACTTCCCGTGTGGTCCCATATATTTTTTATCAAAATCGGTGTTGTACTTTAGTAGAAAATTAACAAAAACCAAAAATAATAATGCAAAAATGTTCTAATTTGTTGCGATGGAAGTCGGTTTTTTAACGTGTTTAACGTTTTAAATTATTTTATAAATGTAGTTCCTTTATGTTTTTCATATGTCAGATGTCAGTTTGTTATTGTGGCTTATTTTGTTCGTTTTATTTATTTAAAATGATGATTGTTTGTAATAATTTGATTAGATGGTGTGAAAGTATGAGTTGTATAGAAATATCTAGTGGTGTGATATTATAAAATGTGACTGTTCAGTTTTCGGGTGCTTGAGTGCATATGGTGTTAAAGGCACTAAAAGGAGCTTTTATAGATAGTGGTGTGATATTATACAATGTGATCACGGAATTATAGATTGAGATTGACTATTATTGTAGGTTGCTAAATGAGATTGTTTCACGGACAAAAGCTCCTGTGTTTGAAGAACAAATGAACAATGTTATCCATGTAAGTTACTTAATCATGTAAGATAACTGTTGATTGTTGCTTGCAGCACAGTATATATATATCTTGCAGTGTGCATGCAGTAAATAACTAACAAACATTTCGTGACCAATACCGCCGGTGTGATTCAACCCTACCTGCATTCTTGCCTATAGATACGTCAGTTATAATTATGTATATCATTTCTCGCTCGTTTGTATGGAGTGTCCGGGGTGTGGCATGGACTTAATAACTTTTAGATTTGAATTACTGTTATTTCGCTCTAAGAAGCCAAATATAATCTTTTGAATTGGATACTAATGCGAACGACCTGCTCTTTCGTGATCCGGTCAACAGATTTGTATTGCAATTTGGACTTTGTACCGTTCTTATGCCGTATCACGTATGCGTAAGGATCAGAATCGCACTGCGAGTGTCTAGCATGATGTGCTAGACACTCGTAGTGCGATTCTGATCTTGATGTGCTGGCCTTTGTACATGGTGTTGAATCTTGAACGATGGTACGGAACCCTTCGTGTCCGAGTCCGACTCGCATTTTACCGGTTTTTATTAACTGATGAGTTTAACAAATTGCCGGCAATTCCTTTATTACCCGACTGCCCAAGAAGAAGAATAATGTTTTTTAACCCGACTGAAAAAACAACTTTAAAAACATACTTTAAAATATACAGGTGTAAAAATATTTGTGTAGGACCCGTTAACTGGGGGTTATAATCATCATACCGAACAACTTTTCCCAAGTAACCCATAGTCAATTCTCAAAAAAAAAATGGACCTTTCCTACTAAAATGTACAAAATTGACCGATCAGCTGATCGATTTGTATGAAAAGTAAAAAAATGCGATTTCAGCAGTCGTAGAATAAAAGTTGTTCAGTATAATTAGTAAGAGCCCCAGATAAGGGGACCTACACCAATTTTTTAACAACCTGTATACGCATGTATGTATGTCTGTCTGTTTCTTTTTCTGAGCCTGTAGCCTAAACGATTCCATGTATTGTGAAGTATGAGGTGTCGTTAGATTCGTCTCGATCCCCTTAGTGACATAGAATACGTTTTTATAATATACAGTCGGTTTTAAATTTTTAATAAAATTGGTTAGGTTATTTGTGATTCATACTTAACCACAGATGAGATACTAGTTACTTCGTAAACTTCACTGTCACGTGTATGACACATGTTTTTATCACTGAAAAATTTAACTATTGTTTAAATAACGGTTATTCGTTTAGCTCTTCCGTACCGGTTTTTGAAGTGAAAACTTCTTTAGCGGCGTTGTGCACTTTTTTGTAATGGGTAAAAAATGTTAAACTCGTGTCAGGACACGTGACCTGATCGAAAATTCGTAAGACGGATGGAGTAGTGAAAACTTCTTTAGCGGCGTTGTGCACTTGTTTTGTAATGGGTAAAAAATGTTAAACTCGCGTCAGGACACGTGACCTGATCGAAAATTCGTAAGACGGATGGAGTTGATTTTTTGTTGATTTTTCTGAGATATAAACTTTTTAATGTAATATAAATTGTCATGTTTGTGTACGATAGCGCAATAAATAAATATTTTATTCTACCACATACATGATAGTACTTTTATACTGATAATCAAAGCAATTCGTGCAAAATTATTCCCTAACCATTCCAAAATATCAAAAATGTACAACGTTAATATTCAAGTTTTCACTTCTGCCGGCACTCCCGGAGTGCAACCCGTCTTTTTTTATATTGTAGTCCTTATACCTATACATATAAAAATGAATCTGTTCCCGAGGGATCTGGGGAAAACTCATTTCCAAGCTCGCGCACGTTGGCGTCGCAACGGAGCAACATAGTTCCTGAGGGATCTGTAAAAAACTCATGTCCTCACTCGCCACTCAACCTCAAGAACCCGCGGTCAAAAGCTATTTCAATATAAGGCTTAAAAAGTGTATACTGAAATACTTTATTAAGAAATTTTCACAGGCTTGCTCAAGGTCAAATTATTACCAGTGACGTGCGGCCGAGTGTACCAAACAAAACCAAATAGAATGGTACTCCAAATAACTTAACAATAAGCGAGACAATAGGATTAAATTTTGCACATCATAAAAGTTAACCTAGCACCAGAATGTCGATTTATGTTATCGGGAATTCGGATCGCGCCCTCAATTGGCATTCAGTCCGTCCTCTGCAACTTGAAGTATTTGCTTCGGAAATTAATTCGGCCCTTGTCGGTCCCCTCCGTCAATTTGCGCCTCTTTGTCTCCGGCTGATGGACCGCGTTGTATCGATTCTGTACCCCCCATCCCCCACTCACCCGACTTCGAAAGATACGACCTTTCAATGAAATATGTAGTTAGAGTTAGATTTGTAGATTTTACTACCGAAGTAAGGAAAACCACTAAGGATCTAGTAATATCTAGCTTTCAAGTGAAGGTTATCTGTATTATGGGAACAATAGACTTATATCTACAAACTAGGATTCCTTGTATTAATGAATGAATGTTTGCCTGGAGTGGAATTCACGCTCGCGACTCTCGATGCGTTGATGGAAACTCTTCTAGTATTCAGAACCCCAGTACTTCTGAGCTGTGGGAGGGCTTACTTACATTTATTCACTTAAACCATTCCGCTATTCAGAGTTGCGAACAATCTGGATTCTGGTATTGTTCCCAGTGTACAGTATTTAAGACTTCATAATTAAAACGCTTCCTCTACTCAGATCCCCAGAAAACATAAAAGTACTTAGGTGTGATCTGTAACGCGGGAGGGATTTCTGCGCTATGTTCCCTGATCTTAAATCGCAAGCGGCACGTGCCAAAAGTGTTTAAAGCGTGAAGAAAAAAAATTTGCGGAGGTAGCCGCATTTTTTCTTCTTCATGATTTAAAGTAAGAAAAATATATAATATCAAGTAAAACAACAAAAGAAAGGATTCTCAACTGGACTAGAGTTCAGCAGGTGAAACGAGCGATAGTTCGTAAGGTTTGCTGATGATACTGTCGAGGTGCCTCATGAATCGAGGCTTCCTTCCCTGGCCTGGGCGGCGGATCTGATAGTTACGAAAAAAACAGTTGTTTGATCAGTCACTCACTTAGTATTTCTATGACCCTTGTGCATGAGTTCATATCCATAACGCTAGTGTTGCATTTGTAATGACTCCCGCTTTACAGAACTAAAACTGCGCATTCAATCGCTCAAAGGCTCCCCACTAGCTCAAAGGCGCCCCAGTAGCTCAGAAGTACTGAGGTTTTGAATACTCAAAGGGTTTCTATTATGCATCCTCGACATAGCAGCTGGTATAGAAAATTAAAAAGATAGCAAACTTTGCAATGAGTTTAACTTTATATAACTTGTATTACTTATGTGTTAACGACCTGGTGAAGTTCTCGGGAGGGAGTTGCTGGGTGCTAGCAGCGCAGGATGTGCTGTTGTGGAAATCCTTGGGGGAGAGAAGAGAATCCATGTTCAGCAGTGGATGTCTTTTTGCTGAGATAACCAGTTGATAATGATGTGTTTTTCATAGTGGGGCTTGGCAATGTTGGTGAGATTTTCGCCAATTTGTCCTTATCTGCGTGGCGCAAGCGTGCACCGATTTTTTGTATTATTTTATTTAGTTTAAACATGGCGGCGGAGACGACGGATCTAACATAAATAAAATAGCATAAATTCGACACGCATAGGTTCCTGTGTTGCATTGTGCTCCAGGGTCGTAATCACACTGCCGACTTGCTTGTTCAAAGCGAGGTGAGATGACAGCGAGCTTAGTGCCAGTTTGCCGCGGTGATTCGCAGTGTTTTATGAAAAAACGCCAGGCGCCTTCACATTCATTCTTCCATTGAAAACTGCCCGCCTAGTAAGCTCTGGAAGTTCCTTAAATCACTTGGTGAGGGAAAATCCCAAGCAAGTCACTCACCTGACGTCGATCTTAATGCTCTGAACACACACTTCAGTACATCACCCTCTAGTCTCGATCCTCTTTCCAAGCTCCTTACTTTGTCCCAATTAGCTAATACTCATTACCCCGATACAGTTCCCTTTGTCCTGGGAGAGATCTCTGCTGAAGAAACCCTGAAAATCCTAAAGTCAATAAAGACAAAAGCTGTTGGCAGTGACGGCTTGAGTCTTGACTTGATAACTCCCATCCAAGAACACATATCCCCGATCCTTGCCAATATCCTCAACTGCTCCCTCTCATCTTGTGTTTTTCCATCTCTGTGGAAATTTGCACATGTAATTCCACTCCCCAAAAAATCCAATCCTTCTTGCTTCTCCGATTATCGCACTATTTCCATCCTCCCTGTGCTCTCGAAGGTGCTTGAACAGTTTGTACATGAGCGCCTCTCCAATCACCTTCGTAGTCACAACCTGCTATCCACTTTCCAGTCTGGTTTCCGCAGAGGTCATACATAGCACTGTTTCAGCACTAATCAAAATCACTGACGAATTCGCCTTAACATCGAAAACAAACATCTCACTCTCCTAGTTCTACTAGACTTTAGTAGTGCATTCAACACAGTTGATTTTGATATAATGCTAGCCACCTTAAAAACCCTTAACCTTTCTTCAGCAGCTCTCTCCTGGTTTCATTCCTACCTCTTCAACCGTCATCAACTGGTGAAAATTGATGAGAGGTGCTCTGACCCCTGCCCACTTACCTCTGGCGTCCCTCAAGCTGGTATCCTCTCCCCAGTTCTCTTTTCCATTTTTACAAATAGTATAACCTCTGCCCTTTCTTCGTCTTTTCATCTATATGCCGATGATTTGCAAATATATTCCTCTTCTCCCCTGTCTAATTTCGACCAAGCTTTTAAAACCATTAATGAGGACCTTGCCACAATTGCTGAATGGTCCAATCTCCACGGGTTATGTGTTAATGCTGCCAAGACTCAAGCAATTGTAATAGGCAGCCCTCACTTCTCTTCAAAATTTCAAGACATTATGATGCCTAATTTGGTCTTTAATAATACTGTTTTACCCCTTTCCTCTACGGTTAAGAATCTTGGCATCATTATGGATCAAACTCTTTCTTGGTCTGCGCAAGTAAATGAAGTTAGCCGCAAGGTGTTTGCTTCGTTGCACTCCCTGAAGCGCCTACAAAATTTTCTCCCTTTCGATACAAAACTGCTCCTTGTCCGTTCCATTCTACTCCCTTTACTGGCCTATGGTGATGTCGCCTACCTTGAACCTACGGCCGAATTATTGGATAAGCTAGATAGACTTCAGAATCAGTGCATTCGTTATATTTTCGGTCTCCGAAAATACGACCATATTTCGGAATTCCGCACTCAGCTAGGTTGGCCACTCATCCGCCAGCGCTGGAATACCCATATCCTGTGTCATCTTTTTAATATACTTTTTAACCCTTGTGCCCCGCAATATCTACGTGAAAGGTTCGTATTTCGCACAGCTATGGATAACCGACTGCGCTCTAGCAAAAACCTGGCACTTGCGATTCCTGCACACAGCACTGATACCTACACTAAATCGTTTACGGTTCACGCGGCTCGCTTGTGGAATGCATTGCCAGTGGAAATAAGAATGTGTCCCTCCATCTCAACGTTCGAGGCCCGTCTCATGAAGACATGACATCGTTTATTTGTGTATTCCTACTTGAGCTAAGTACGTATTTATATATGTATTTATAAATGTATCTAATTGTAATATAACATCTGTTTATAACTTTAGATTATTGTTTTCACTTCTTTTAAAATTTGTACTAATTATTTTGTTTCTTTGCTTAAGGTGTAAATCCTTTCAGTAATTAAGGGTTGGCTGGAAGAGATCCCTGTTTGGGATAAGTCCGCCTTTGTGCATGCTACTGCTATTATGTATCAATAATTGTATATTTTCTTGTACAATAAACAGTTTACAAACAAACAAACAAAACGTACGATAATAAGGCCACATATAAGATTAAAAAGTGTATATTCGCTACGTTGTATTGTTGCAGGCCGCTGGTGGCCCTGCTGGACGGGCGCGACTGCACCGTCGAGATGCCCATACTGAAGGACGTGGCGACAGTTGCCTTCTGTGACGCGCAGTCCACATCGGAAATACACGAGAAGGTAACGCACTCACTTAGAATTTCATTAAAACTTGGGGTAGTAAAGTCTTTGACCTGGTGAAGGTCGTGGGAAGCCGCTGAATCCTCGTAGTGGAAATCCTTGAGGAGGCCTTTGTTCAGCAGTGTACGTCTTTTTGACTGCAAACAGTGACGTTTCCCTAACGTAGTTTTGCAGCATTCCTCCAGGGCTTAACAGCACTGTGAGGCTATCAACAATTTGCTATCAGACGGCATTTTGCTTCTTTAGACTTCTTGTCGTCGTCTGGCCTTAACTTCAACTGACCTGGGCGTAAAGAGACAGAGTGGACAGTAGCGAGTGAGACAGTATTTGCGGTGTCCTATGCCAGCATAGTCTTCAGAAGTCTATCATCCTGGGATAGGCAATCGATCCAGGGGTAGAACACCATAACGAAGGGAATGTGGGGATGTAGTTAACATAACATATCCCCTCTGCTGGGGCTCGGATTTCTTTCCAAACTCGGGAAGGCTAGGCTAGATTAGTGGAGGTTTTAGGGCCAAGGGCGAACCCACTGTTAGAAGTTTCACGCTTCTGACACGGACAGTGACAGCAACTGGCATCAACACTTAACGAGATTTGCAAGTCGCGGGTCGAGATAAATGCCGTGTGTGATGTAGAAATCTTCATGGAAAATTTAGAGAATGAGTAATAAGTCTAGTTGAAATTAGCTATGATCATCAGATTGATAGGCCAACTGCCTCAGGTGTGCGAAAGGTCGGTCATATGCTGTGATGTTATCTATCTCCGCTGTAACATTCTCCTGAACCACGTAACTACCAGACGACTGCTCAAATAGCGGTTAGATCTTTATTCAAACAAAGACGAAACACAGGAATTAATGAAAGTACACAGGTAGATGTACGAGTAGATATAAAACCATTATTCACCGACAAAGCACAAAAAAACGAAAATACAATAAAATGTTTAGGTTACACAAATATTACTTAATACGAATGAGAATCCCTTCGTGTTCGAATCGAAAATGAGTATAGATCCATAGAAGAACCAAAGCGTTATGGACAGCGAGCCAAACAGGACGCCGCCGAGCACCGCGTCACTTGGATCACCGCCAGTTCCGAGGGCGTCAAAGAGCGAGCGAGACAGACGCGGCGCGGGACAGGGACACACTGAGAAAACGTGTGCTCACTTAGGCTGTAACTAGTTGGGAGGCGTAGATTTAGGATGTAAATAGAGCATTTTTATAATAAAGGGGGTTATTGTTGTCGTTACTTACTTGCGAACTCAATTCTATTGTTTCATTTCGACCTTAATATACAGTCCACTGATCCACAACAGTTTGTCTGGTCCTGCACGAGCCGGATTTGAACGTGAATCCACCTGCACGAACGACTACGAACGAACGAGATGGTTGTTACAAGAAGCCAAGCTGACAAGATGGAGCTGCCGGAACAAATCGAAGCAGAACGCATCGAAGCAGAGCGGAGGCGACGTCTCTCGCTGAACCCGCCTGAGCCGCCTGCTGCAACGAACATTCAAACTGACCAGCTGCCGCCTACAACCTACGGAACGGGGCTACCAGTGACTACTACCACGGATACGGCTTTCGCACATACACGGCAAATCAGCAGAGCAGCAAGTCATTCATCGGCACGCTCGCAGCGCTCCAACATGAGCGTTGCTTCTCGACAGCGACGCGTCGAACTCGCCGCCATGGAGAAGCTGTTGGAGATCGAGAAAAGGAAGTTGGATCTGGAAGCGGAACTAGTCAAGCAGCGGCTAGCCGTCGAAGTCGCATCCCTTCAAGAGGAGGAGAACGAGGAAAGAGACAGCCTCCGCGACGGCGACGCACGCCCGTCGCACGATCACCGCGACAGGGTGACCGACTGGCTGGAGAAACAACCCCTTGAAGCGAACGCGGAGCCAGTGACAATAGAAAAAGCGACATCGCTCAGCTGGCGCACGAACTGCGCAAGATGAACCGGGTTCGACCACGCCCAATGGCTGACCCGCCGACATTCTTCGGCGCGCCGAACGAATGGCTGCCATTCAAAGCAGCAGTAAGGGACTTCGTAAACATGTACGAACTACCAGCCGGAGAGCAACTACTACGGCTGCGGAGCTGCCTCAAGGGAGAGGCCCGCGACGCAGTGGCTGCCTTACTTCATACGGCCACTGACCCTGGGGTCATCATGAAGACACTCGTACAAACCTTCGGGCGCCCCGAAGCAATCATCGATCGTGCTTTCGAAGATCTAAGGAAGCTGCCGAGGCCTGGAGCGTCAGCGACCGACCTGAATCACTTCGCGATCCGGCTACAGAACGTAGTCTGTGTGCTCCAGACTATCGACCGACGGGGCTATCTGCACAACCCGATGTTGGTACGCGAGGTGCTGGACAAGCTGAGCCCCCACGTCAAATCACGGTGTTGTGATTACGCCGACGAACATGAAGGCACCTCCGATGCGGAAATTATCAAGCTGTCCCGCTTCCTCATACGCGAGGCAGACCGGGCGCTAAAATACACCTACGCCCCATCGTCGACCGCCGTGCCTGCGCGTTCATCGGCCGCTACGGGCCGCGTGTACCCGCTACAAATCAGAGCGGTGGCAGGAAGAGGACGACCGCCGTCTACACTACAACAGAGACAACGGAGGAGCAGACCGAGAAATCTGCGAACTGAGCTGCGAACAAGCACACCCACTCACGCGGTGCCCGTCCTACAAGGCGCTAACGATCGATAAGCGCTGGGACTTCGTACGAGAAAAGGGGCTGTGCTTCAAATGCATAGCGAAGAGACATCGACGCAACTTCTGCAGAGCCAAGCCGTGCGGCATAAACCAGTGCCGCCGACCGCATCACCCTTCGCTACACGAAGATGAACAGCCGACTACAGCCAGTCCCAGCTCCAGCGCTGCTACAAACTCAGCGTCTCTAAACACCAATGAGGCAGTGCTATCCGTGGCTACCTCGTTCGCCACTAGCACCCGATCTGCCTTACTGAAGACGTGCCCTGTGACCATCTCTGGACCACGAGGAGAAGCTCAGACCTACGCCCTGCTAGATGCGACAGTGACCCTGATCGACGAAGAGCTCGCGAGATCCGTGGGTGCAGAAGGACCCTCTCAACCCCTGCACCTACACGGGGTCAACATGAATCACGAGAAGCCACTACATGGATGACCTGGTGGACAGCTACGACAGCGAAGAGGAGGCCCGCCTCACCATTGCCGAGATCAGTGAGGTGCACGCAGCTGCTGGCTTCACGCTGCGCAAGTGGAACGCCAGCCACGACGGCGTGCTGCGCGACGTCCCGCGAGAGCTACGATCGACCACACCTTCTCAGCTGGGGACCGAGGACGTAGCGACCAAGATCCTTGGGCTTCACTGGGACGCCGACCGAGATGAGCTGGGGTTCAATACCTCCATGAACCGAGTCCCAGCCGAGGTGCGCATGCAGTCCCGCGCACCCACGAAAAGAGAAGCCCTAAGCGCGGTCATGTCCATCTACGTCCCTCTGGGGCTGCTGAGCCACTACACAATACGAGCCAAGATCATCCTGCAGAACCTGTGGCGCCTCCAGACCACATGGGACGAACCAATACCTCCAGAAGAAGCCGAACTCTTCACGAGCTGGCTGGGACAGCTGGCAGACGTAGCACAGCTACGGCTACGCCGCTGCTATGTGTTCGGGAGCTACGACCGCATAGAGCTTCACATCCTGTGCGACGCGAGCGAGCAGGCCTACGCAACCGTGGCCTACTGGAGAGTCACTCACCGCGACGGGAGCATTTCCGTCACTCTGATCGCCGGCAAAGCGAAAGTGGCACCGCGGCGCGCGCAGAGCATCCCGCGCCTAGAACTACAGGCCGCTGTCATCGGCGCACGACTGGCTGACAATATCAAGAAGGAGCATCGTGTTAAGATCGAGATGTCGCATTGGAGCTGCCGACGCCCCGGCCAAGCTGAAGCGGCCCTCTATCTTAGACGGCCGCCTACACCTCACCAAACTCATCGTGCTGCGAGAACACTGCGCCGCCGGCCACGCTAACAGAGAACGCGTGACAAACGATCTGCGGCAGCGCTAGTGGATAGTCCATCTGCGGCCTACAGTACGAGCAATCGAGCACCGGTGTGCCCTCTGCCAGGTGCGCAAGGCGAAACCACAGACACCAGCCATCGGAGACCTACCGCAAGCCCGCTTAGATCCGTTCCACCGCCCGTTCACCAACTGTGGCATTGACTACTTCGGGCCGATCTTCGAGTAGGCCCACCTTATTGAGGACCTTTACACAATTTAGCACTAGCCCGGAGTCAACCTTGAAGGAGTTAAGAGCTTTAAGAACAGCTTGGCTATCGCTGAGAATATAGATGGTTTTGTCTTTGACTTCCTTGTCTATAATCTCATGTGCACATGCAATGATAGCATAAGTCTCCGCCTGGAAGACTGTTGCATATTGCCCTAGACTAATACTCGCCGAGTAATCCTTAGCATAAACGCCTGCACCAGCACCAGAATTCATTTTAGATCCGTCTGTATACCATGTAACAGTGTTCGGTCCTTGTTGTTTAAGTCCTTTACTCCATTCTTCCCTCGTAGGAACATAGATTTTATATTCTTTTTTGAATATGTGCACAGTCTGTATTTTGTCACATCCCATGCGCATAAGCCTTTCCATACCTGTGTCTAGTTGTAGATTGGTATGTCTGGTTTTGGGCATGTCAAAATTCCACATGCCATTTAACGATAACCTGTGTAGGGCCTTGGCCGCCTCTGTTTGAATGTGTATTTGAAGCGGCTTCAGATTTAGTAGCATTTCCGTAGATGCAGTAGGTGTTGTACGAAATGCTCCAGTAATTGCCAGGCAGGCCAACCGCTGAAGTTTTGTCAGTGTTTGCCTGCACGTGCCTAACTCCATTCTAGGCCACCACACAATGCTGCCATAAGTAATAATGGGTCTTACTATCATTGTGTATAGCCAATAAATGACTGGGTTTCAGGCCCCAGGTCTTTCCGTACGCAGATCTTAGCATACCAAAGATTTTTGTGGCCTTGACCATGATCCTTTCTGTGTGCAGACTCCACGTTAGTTCTTTATCCAAGGTCATGCCTAGATATTTGACGCTCGTGGACCAGTTTAGTTCTGTACCATACAGTTTGAGAGTTTGTAAACCTTGTAGGTTTCTTTTCCTTGTGAATGGTACAACCGTTGTCTTGCTAGGGTTAATCGACAGGTGATTTTCACCACACCACTTTTCAACTTTTCGCAAGGCCTTTTGCATTATTTGCGATACTATGTTAGGAAATTTGCCGCTGATTAGTATAGCTAGATCGTCAGCATAACCAATCGTCTAAAGAAGTCCGGTGTTCAGCTCCTGTAGGAGCGAGTTGACCACTAGGCTCCAAAGTGTTGGTGACAGAACGCCACCTTGTGGGCATCCTTTTGTAGTGGTGGCAGTAACCT